>RJWK010024836.1:0-28101 GCA_004363435.1 Platanista minor | reverse complement strand
CTGGACAAGTTAAACAGGCAAGGAAGATTTTACTCAGGACTATTGCAATAAGAGAGAGATCAGACTCAATGTCACTGGAAGACAAAGAGGAGAATATCAAGTGCTGCAGTGAGTTACTGGAGTAGTATTGGAGGACTCGGGGGGGGAGTTTGTTCAAAG
Source organism: Platanista minor (assembly GCA_004363435.1). Classification (NCBI taxonomy): domain Eukaryota; kingdom Metazoa; phylum Chordata; class Mammalia; order Artiodactyla; family Platanistidae; genus Platanista; species Platanista minor. The sequence continues at coordinate 27,942 of RJWK010024836.1, read as the reverse complement.
CAGCTGTTAACTGGTGCTTGTTCTCCCACAGAAACTGGGAGATAGGGCACTTCCTCAGTGATACCATTATAAGGGACGATTCCCACTTCTTGAGAAAGACATTCCTGGATTGTAAAACTGACAGAAGTGTGGGCGAAGAGTTATATCTCCAAGGGACAGAGAAGGCATTTGCATTTGCATGTTTTCTAAAGTAAATGCTCTGAGAAAGTTCAGGCAAGGAAGAAACCTTTGTAACGTTTAGTCAAGCTGAAGGGAATGTACAGTCTTGGTCACGTATTTCCTTAAGCTACTATAACTAGATTTTAAGTTTAGCGATAAGCATTCACTGTCCTTTAATATATTTTTCCACGTTCAGGTTGTAATGGAACAGGACTCCCTGGGCCTTCCCGGGACACACCCTCCCCCGTGTCCTCTGCTGCGGCTTTTCTCTGAAGTGCCCACAGAACAGTATCTGATGCACATTTCCGGAGCTGTGTTACAGATGTGAACCCGTTTGCTGTGCTCCCCACAGCAAATGCAAGATGTTAACTACTTGCTGACCACGAGCACACAGCCCCCAGCCCTCCTGGAGCCTAAGGACAGATAACGGTCGTCCCTGTGACACCACCTTGCTACCTCACCATCAGCCAATCAGGTAACTGTGCCTGAGCTGATCACAGACGCTTCGACACCCTTCCCTCACCTGGCTTTTAAAAATCCTTTGCTGAAACCCTTCCAGGAGCTCGGGGGCTTTTTAGGGCTTGAGCCACCAGTTCTCCTTGCATGGCCGTGCAATAAACCTTTCTCTGCTCCAAACTGCAAAGTTTCAGTTTGTTTGGCCTCACTGTGTGGCCGGCACACAGACTTGTGCTGACAAGGCCACCCAGTTTGAAGTTTCTAAACTCTAGTAACAAGCACCCCTCAAAAAACCTCCCATATACATGTTCCCTTTTATCAGATGCTGATGTGTAAACACACACGTTTGACAGACGTTTGAAGGTTAATCCATTCAGGGTAGCTCTTTCAGAAAGAACAATAATTTGACTATTGTCCTAGGAGAAAATTCTATTCTTTGTCCTCTGAATTGAACTGGACAGGACAACTGGCAAATTGTGTTTGCATATCTTGACTGTTTTCTGCAAGGGGGCACCAGCCACAAGTGACAAATCCTAGTACCAAGTTGAGGTTAAAGATGAAGAGGCACCTTGCAGTAACAAGGAATCCAGTGTGGGTTATAGAACAGTTATGATGCTTTTCCCACAACAAAGCTCTTAAAAATTCAAATGGCCATATTCTCTATCAATCAGCATTTATCTGTGATGTTTCTGTCAATTCAAACATTAGGGAATTAGAGAATAAAGGCTACAAGGCACTGACCCTTTAGTTTTGTCCGCGCTTGAGAAGTAATAACTACTGAAGTACTGCTCATTAAAAAAAAACCCTTCAGGTAAGAGGCAAGTTTTAACATAGCACATTGTGTCATAGGGAATGTTAAACAATGCAAATCCAATATGCAGAATATATGAGAAGGAAAGGCATTGAAATACAGATATTTGGGTCTGCAGGATATATTTCAATAAAATATTTTTTAAGCGTCTTCTTATGGGAGAATTCTAAATACTTGTGCTATTTTTTATTTCCTTGAAGAGCATTTATTCAGGAACCAAGAAAAAGGTTTCTATCAATTTATAAATAGTAGTAAAATCTTACTAGACTTAGCTCTTTGGAAAAAGTAATCAATCCAGACTTCCCAAGCTCAACAAATAGAGAGTAGACATTAAAAAAAAACAAACAAAAAAACTTCAAAGAAGCATTCTGGAGCAGTAATACATTGATCTTCTCTTGACTTTACTGATTGCTGATCTTAGGCTATACTGCAGTAACTATGATTTGAAAAACATTTTCTCTGCTCATTTGGCAATAAGCTGAGGATTATCATTATAACATTACTGGGCAAAAATAATACAGCAGCATATTTAAATAAAATGAAATGACATGATATAATATCTTGAACTCTCCCCTCAAATTTGATTCATCTTCTTTTCTTTCACTTGAAATTGGTATTAGATTAGACCAACCTTTATGCCAATGATATATTGTTGCCAAGAGTCAGAGGGAAGTAATTAATATACAGTGGTTTGGGGCTGACTAAAAATTCTTCTTGAGAAATCGAATCAAAGTTCTGATTTTTCAACATGCTATTTTAGTGAATGAATCATCTTTATATCTTGACACACATGCACCACAAACACCACTGCCAAATGTCTTTTCAATATATTCACGAATTTAAGATGATGGAGACAGATGAAATCATGTATTGTTTGACTGAGAAAAATGTTATTCCATGCTACTTACTGGAACAATTTGTAATTTTATGATGCTTTTCAAGCCCCAGAAAATTGTCTAGGACAATATAGGGTTAATCTCTCTGCTTATTGTGATATTTATAACTATTCATTGAGTTTCTTTTTGAGCACTTCACTAAGCACTAGGGGTCAATAATGGGTAAACAAACATAACCCCTAAATAAGTTTATAATTGTAAAATAAAATTATTATGTGAGAATACCTGTGTATAAATATAGAATTACAACGACATAAATTTTAAATACAGAAATATCATATGTAATTAATTATTAACAGAATGTGATCAATGTGGACCACGATTAAGGTCCTTTAACTCAGCTTATTATTCTTTATGCTATTAAATTTGAGTTTCTATTATTTCCAGAGCACTCTTGGTTATGGGTCAGCTTTCTGCTCATGGAAAGTCATTGGTCAGTTGTCTCATTTGCTCCTCCAAATGTTTGCACTGAGATTGACCCTAAAGAGGATCTGTAGGATTCTTCCTAGTACAAATATTCTATGTATTAATAATAACGACACCAGTAACAGCCAAGTTGTTGTGTATTAGTGAATCTCTACTTACTAGGTAGAGTACACGCTTACCCATCAGTGTGTGCAAATGAGATCCTGTCGATATTAACCCTTCTCTTCACAGATTCATTATCTCAACTCCTCCAGAAGAGGGAGGGGTTCCAGCAGTGTGCAAATCTCCCTCTGAAACTACTGCAGCTCGAGCCAACGTGAGCTGCAGACGCTGGTGAGATCGCTGTTGCAGCTCCAAATCTGTGTACAGTGTGAGTAACTCTCAAGGTGCTCTCCTACAGATACAAGCCACTTCCTTGTGCCTGAGGCATTACTACTGTGTCCCCTCAGTTCTTGGTTCTTTTTCTCCTTTGCTTGAATAGGAAAAACAGTACTTAGGATATTCCACAAAAGCCACAGTCAGTTCAAAACTCAAGAGTGTCTTCCATGTTTATTTCCTCCTTTCTTTCCACTCCAAAATGGCATTAGCGACACTTCTTATTTCAGGCTCAGAATATGTTTCATCAGCACTGCACAAACACAGGAGTCTTTTCATCCCAACATAATAGATTTCTATTAGCTCTGTATATATCTGTCTATCTATAGCTATCACCTATCTATCAATATCTATCTATCTACCTATCTATCAATGTATGTATCTATGTATGTATGTTTCTATGTGTCTATATATGTATGCATGTATCTATCTAATATCATTGAAACTAGTGAGCTCAAAATGGCAACTACTCTAAACCTATTCCTAAGACATTTGGGTGTCAGAGGGTATGACATAAGTCTGACTAAAATTCAGGGTTTTTTTTACTACAGTGAAAGTTCTAGGAGGCCAGCGGTATAGGGCATGTAGAAATATCCTCTTTAAGGTGGAGGGTAAGTCATTGCATCTGACAGCTCCTGGAACCATAAAAGAAGCACAATGCCTAGTGGGCCTCTTTGGATTTGGGAGGCAAGATATTCCTCATTTGGGTGTGTTACTTTGGCCCATTTACTGACCAATCTGAAAATCTGTGAGTTTTGAGTGGGGCTCAGATCACAGAAGGCTCTGCAGCAGGGCCAGAGGGCTGTGTCAGCTGCTCCCCTGCTTGGGCCACGTGATCCCGCAGATCCCATGGTGCTGGAAGTTTCTGTGGCAGGTGAGGCTGCTGTCTGGGGCCTTGGAAGGCCCCTAGGTGAATTTCTGTGCAGGTCTTGAGGATTTTGACCAAGGCCCTGCCATCATCTGCAGATAACTACTCTCCTTTTAAGAAACAGCTCTTGGTCTGCTACTGAGTGCTAGTAGAGACTGAACACTTGACCCTGGGCCACCAAGTTACCACATGACCTGGGCTGCCCATCATGAACTGGGTGTTATCTGGCCCATCAAGCCATGAATTTGAGTTTGACAAGCCACACTTTGTCATCAAACGGAAGTGGCATACACGTGATCAGGTCAAGCAGGCTTATAAAGCACAAGTTACGTGGAGAAGTGGCCCTAATGGCCGTGGTCCCCAAGGGCTACATAGTCCCACTACACTGCCTTCTGTCTGCAAGCCTACACCTATGACCTCATGGAGAGTTCTCTACAAATAATTGACAGAGAAGAAAAGACTATGGCCTGGTTTACAGATGGTTCTGCGCAATATACAGACATTACCCAAAAGTGGGCAGCTGCAGCATTGCAGCTCTTCCCTGGACATCCTTGAAGGACACGGTGAAGGGAAATCCTCCCTATGGGTGGAACTTTGGTTAGTGCACCTGGTTATTAACTTCCCATAAAAGGAGGAATAGTCAGGCATGTGATGACTCCAAGTCATGGCTGTAGCCAATGGATGGTTAGGTTAGATGGTCAAGGACTTTGGAAGGAACATAATTGGAAAACTGGTGACAAAGAAATTTGAGGATGATGTATGTGCGTATTCTTCTTTCAAAGGGCAAAAGATATTAAGATATTTGTGCCCCAGAGTAGTCACAAATATCTCAGCAGATGGGGATTTTCATAATCAAGTAGATCAGATGACCCATTCTGTGAAAGTCTGCAGCTGCTGACTTTCAACACCCCCGAAAAGAGTTCAGGTGGAGAACAGAAATGAGGCCCTTGTGCTCTGGGAAAAACTGGCAGAATAGGCCTTCTGACAGATATTTTCAGGAGCCAATTTTATGAGCCTAATTCTTGTATCTCCTCATATCTAGAAAAGCACTAAAATCCTTCATGGTGACGTCTGCTCCTTGAGACTAGCAGAAACCTTCTGCAAAAAAATATGTGCCTGACTGCATGGACTCCCCTTTCCCCAAAATCACATGTATACTGACCTTCCCCCTTTGGAGCAGTTTCTCAGAGCTCTCTGAAATACTGTCTCCCGGGCTGCAGTCCTCATTTTGCCCCCAAATGAAACTTAACTTGCCACTCTCACGTTGTGCATTTTTTAAAGTCGACATAGATAACAAAAAGTATGTTTGTAATACAGGGCATCTCTTAGTATTACCACGTTCTGTGCTTAATGTCAGTGGAAAACTACAACTCAATACAGGTAGGATTAGTAATAACCCAGACCCTTAAGAATGAAGGTTTGGGTCTCCCTATCAGGTAAAGAGCCGTGACTAGCTGAGGTGTTTTCTGAAGTCAAAGGGAATACAGAATGGGTAGCAGAAGGAGGTGTTGTAAATACCAGCTATGATCATGTGACCAGTTACAAACTCAAGGACTCTGAGTCTTTTCCCTTGATCGTGTTATGAATATTTGAGCACATATATTAAGCAGACATCTTTGTTTTCTCTTCTCTATTACTTCCTTATCATGTAAGATAAGATGTCCTGACTTTATAACAGTGTTAATTTTACTTCATAGTATTTGTTACATGACGTAAAGAGAAGGGTGAATATCACTCAAGGACTTTACTTCCTCCCATGAGGAAGGAATTTGTGAGTTTTGGGCTGCAGGCAGGATAGTTGTATCATGTCAGGGGACCTTATGACCTTGTTATTTTCTTTATTTGGAGATTAAGTATAATTTAGGCAGATGTGTAGGAGTGCTAGGTTGAAAAGAGGTGGACTTTTGCTGCTTAATTTAATGTGTCAATTTGACTGGGTGCTCAGAGAACCGGTGAAACATTGTTTCTTGGTGTGTCTGCGAGGGTGTTTCCAGAAGGGAAATTGAATCCACATTTGAATCCACAAACAGAGAAGCCGGTGACCCTCGTCAATTCAGGCAGGCATCATCCAATCCGCTGAGGACTAGAATAGAACAAAAAGGCAGAGGAAGGGAGAACGTGTTCTTTTTGCTTTGATCTGAGACATGCATCTTCTCCTGCTCTTGGGCTTTGGTGCTCCTGGTTTTTGGCCTCCAGACTAGGACCAGGACAAATACCATCAGCGGGTTCTTGAGCCTTTGGACTGGGACTGAATTACAGCCTGGCTTTCTCGGTCCTCCAGCTTGTGACCTGGTTAACCCTCCACAATCACAGCCACTCTACATCTTCCTTTCTACATACAGGCAAACCTTGGAGGTACTGCAGGTTCAGTTCCAGATCATCGCAATAAAGCGAACATTGCTGTAAAGCGAGTCACCTGCATTTTTGGTTTCCCAGCACATTTAAAACGCATATTTACACTATATGGTAGTCTATTAAGTGTGTGATCGCATTATGTCTAAAAAAAATGTACATGCCTAAATTAAAAATTACTTCACTGCTAAAAAAATGCTAACCATCATCTGGGCCTTCAGAGAGTTGCCATTGGAACACCTAAGGTCACTGATCAAAGATTACTGATGGCAGATCACTATAGCAAATATGATAATAAAAATTTGGAAATATTGCAAAAATCACTGAAATGTGACACAGATACACAAAATGAACAGATGACATTGGGAAAATGGTGCCAATTAACTCACTTGAGACAGGGTTGCCACTAACCTTCAATTTTTTAAAAAAAACCACAATATCTGTGAATCAAGATTAATTTAATTGCAATAAAATTAGGTCTGCCTGTACCTATCTATCTCTCTCTCTCTGTCTGTCTGTCTCTCTCTCTCTCTCTCTCTCTATCTATCTATCTATTTATTTATCTATTTGTTCTCTTTCTCTGGAGAACCCTAATACACTTCATAAGAGAATATGGGATAGTCACAAAGATAAATTGCACTAAAGAACACATGGGTTGTCTAGGGAAAAGGATGAATGTGAGCATTGAATTAGAAATCATAATACCATAGTTCTTGACCTTACTCTGCCAGTACTTAAACAACCTAAACAGGAATCTTAAGCCCTCCAGGTGTTCTTCACTGATAAAATAAGGGAATTTGATATAATAGTCTCCTGGGTATTTTCCACTTGTGAAGTTTATGTTTCTAAAATAAAGTAATAACACATATACAACTGCTGTTGGTACTGAGATGATCATTATGGATGAATTCAGTTTACAAAAGGGAAGTTAGTGTTGTTAATACTATTTTCAAATAGCAAGGGAAGACAAAATAAGCATGAAAGGAAAATATAACATTTCTTTTGCCTCTGCAACAGTAGTTGGTGTTATTTTATACTATTTAAGCTTTTCTGAAAAATGTATGAAGCTTATTATAGGTATATGAAAAGATGATTAGTATTCTGTCTACTATGTTATGGTCTGTCATCCAAGTTTTATAGGCAACAGAATGAAGCATCTAAAGATACCAGAAAAGAGAGTCTAAATTATTAATGGATTGCAGTATATTGTGACTGATAATCTAAAAGAGAAAATTCAGTAACCAAAAAGCACTTCCAAGCTTGTTTGTGGAGGACACAGCAGAAGAGCTGTGAGCTGGCATTTAGTGGGGAATGAAGATTTTCTGAATGAAGTTATGATAAAGTAAAGAAGTAATTTCTGGGACTTCCTTGGTGGCACAGTGGTTGAGAGTCCGCCTGCCAATGCAGGGGACGCAGGTTCGATCCCTGGTCTGGGAAGATCCCACATGCTGCTGAGTAACTAAGCCCACGAGCCACAACTACTGAAGCCACCGCAATGAGAAGCCTATACACTGCAACTAGAGAAAACCCACACACAGCAATGAAGACCCAACACAGCCAAAAAAAAAAAAAATCATTACTATTATTAAAAGAAAAAAAAAAGAAGTAATTTCTTACTCTAAGATGATTCTGGTTGATATCAGAAATCCAAAGAAGTGTCAAACAGAGGAAACTACAAATAAATGTTTTATTAGCCTCACTGAACAAGATGTGAAAATATCAAGAAACTCACTGACAATGACTAGAAACATAACTTAAGCTAAGAAAATTTTATCATTATCTCTTTATGATAGGTGGCTTCATTGTTCCTGGTCAAAATAAGTTTAATCATATCAATGACATTCAATTCAGCAGACAAAAGAATGCCAAAATATCGGTGAGGTTTTTTTCCCTTGTATCAGTGGTAAAGTTTTCTAAGAGTTTATTGAGCAGCTGAGAAAAGACTACAAATAGCCTTCATTAGTTCTGATGTCACTTTGCTCATGAATTTCTCCCTGCGTGTAGGAAGTAAAACTGTTGATGCATCATTTATGTTCACCATTGAGCTAAAGTTGAGTTTTCATATGTTCCTGTTAAAGATTCATGGGCTAGCCCCAAATAATAAATGATAAAAAAGAGATTTTTTTTGAAAACATAGATAATTTCTGACAGGTCTTTGCAGGTAACAGGAGAAGAAAAAATCTCTCTTAGTTCTCATCATCATTTCTGACCAGTGGAATTGTTTTGTGTTTTTCACTCAGCCACATACTGGAGAGTTTATGTAGGCACTGCTGTCTGTTGGTAGAGTGCATGCTTTACCAATACAGTGGAAGGTTATACTTTGTATAGATTGTTCTGAGTAAAAAACATGGAGTGGGTTGACTCTTTTTCCATATTTTTTAAAGAAAGTCCACATATTTGAGGGGAAAGGAGAAATGAATGCAGAATACCAGCTTGGAAGTTAAAGGTCTTATGAAACAACTTGTCCGTATAATTTATGAAATTTTTTGAGGTACATTTCTTGCAGTCTATTAAAGATGGGTGGAACATCTCCAGCTACAGATGAGAAAATAACACCCCAGGGACTGGGCATCTTGCCTCAGTACAGACAAGTGATCAGTAGCAGGAAGTCACAGACAGCAGGTCCAGAGCAGAGTTCCTTTGGTTGCAAAGTGCTTTTGAGCCAATATGGAAGAGTGTTATCAAGCTGCCCAGAAAATTGGCACATCCACTGAGGTATTCAGTCATCTAGTGAGTCAATGATGGTTTAACTCAATAAAACAATAAACACCATACATTTAACGACAGTTTCTTAAGGATCAGTCACTGTGTTAGGGTTTGTCCATACAAAAATGAACAACACACAATCCTGCCCTCAAAAAGTTTTCAGCGTCACAAAATTTATCTGCTTTACTTGCAACCAGTGACTTTTTTTTTTCGAAATTGTATTCTATTAGGTTAAATAATCTCTCCTCCCCATCTTCACTTGATTCCTGAGTTCATCTTCCTTAACAAATTAGGAAAAAATGATTTGCTTATAATTTATAAACAAAACTTTTCTCTCTTAGAATATCTGCCTTCTTAGCTTTATAAATAAAGTCAATATAAATTTAGAAGTTCAGCAAATCTGGACCATAATAAATTAGGTATTAATTATCATGGTGAATTATGAATTCACCATAAATATATATCTGCTTAGTAAAGCAACCACAATCTATGTCAACAGGACAAGGGAAAGTTAACGAGCTAAGAATTCAGGGCGACTGGAAATTAAAAGAGATATAAATTCGAGACAGCCCTTAAGCTTATGAAAAAGTAGGTGTAAAGTGCATGTGCTAAGTAAGATGCTTTCCATTAAAAATATTTCTAGAAAGCACTGATGAAAGAAGAAAATAAAATGAATGAAAACTTGTTTATTGTTTGTTGATGTCATTAAATAGGCCATAAAAAAATACAGAGCTTGAGCTCATACAAATGAAAGACACTCAGATGAAGGTTCCGGCTGCTAAAAGGCTGCCTTTGCTCAAGTAACTAAAAGTAAATGGAAACTTGCCATCTTGAGATCTTTTGGGATTCAGTGAACCATTAACTGATACAGATCTTGAGTCCCACGGTTTCATCAGCGCTCCAGGAAATGGATTGAATTCTGGCTTTTTAGTCTCAAACTTGTCTTTTACACTCTTATCATTAGCCTCTCCTGGTCTGTTTAATGGAACATGAGTCCAAGATAAGAGGTTCTCTGAATAAGTTAGTTGGTAATATGTCCTAAGGATTTCAAATCCATCGTTTTTTTCTTCCCATTCAAATATTATTTTGTAGATTGATTTTAGTCATACAGCAAGTGAAATCAACAACATAGAATAATGAGAAAAGAATCTTACAAAATGAATTCCAAAGAATAAGGGAAACTGAAGAGACTGAAGTAAGGAAGAGGTTACTTGTCGTAAAGTCGTTCTTATGGTTAAATCACAACAATGATTGTTTAAAATGGAATGAAAATCCATTTAAAAATAAAGCTCGTGCATGTTCAATGAAGTGAGTGGACACTACTGTCCCCCATTTTGGGAAAAATATCCTGATTACGCTTTGGTTTTTAATGGTTTTTCAAGAAATTAAACGAGAAAGATAAACTGCAGCAGTGTCTCTAATCTTTGACATAGTGTCTAAAATACACTGAGCTTTAACGTTTGTTCTTTTCCTTAGTTAATATCGAGAAATGGAATATTTCCTGCCATATCAGTAAGCAAAGGATGTCATAGTCATCAGCCATTGCAGCCACCAGCCAATGGTGAGCAGGTGAGCCCTGAGGGAACTCAGGAAGGAAAGAATACCTGCCAGCTAGCAGCCATCAGACTGCAGCCACCCCTGAGGGGGCACCCCAAGGAAACTCAGGATGTGAAAACAGAAGATACTGGCCCCAGATGGCTGAGGTGCACATCAAAGGAATTATTTCAGTGAGTCCAGACTATTGCATCTTCCTATATGTAGAAAAGCACTAAATTTCTTAACTTGAGGTATCTAGTTTTCTTTTATTAACTGTAATCTTTTGTTCCTACTACCTGCCCTTTGTTGAAAAATTTCTATATAACCTGGCTACCCCCCTCACCTCCTAGAACAGCTTTTTCAGCGTTACTTAAAATGCAGCCTCCCAGCCTTAAAGTCCTAAAAATTTCCCCCGAATAAGACATACATTTCAACTTTTAGGTTGTGAATGTATTTTTTTAGTCAACAATATCATTGGACCAATACATCAAAATTATTTTGTAATAAGCATCTAATGATACTCATACCCCAGCTGATTAAAGATGAAAGGAAACAATTGCCTTAAGAAATCAGTCACTCCTGGCATCTTTTCCCAACTTTGTCCAATTTTTGTTGCTCTTGACAACCTCTTATTTTTACTGTGACTGGGGAAAAAGTTGTCCTCTGGTGTCATCAGAGATTCAGTTTCTATTTTTATTTCTCATTCTCATGGCTTAAAAATAAAAACACACAGAGAGAAATTTACTCCGCAATCTCAAGCTGAAGATTAACTTAGATTTTGCTTGTGATACTTAATTTTTTTATGGATTTGGAACCAGAATTATAGAAATTATTTGGAAACAATATTTCCATAATTTATTTGAAAACAACATTTATTGTTTTGTGATTAAAGAAAATGTAAACTCTCATTAATTGTATGTTTGGGACACAAAATTTTAAGCAGTATTAAAGGTAAAATCAAAAAGATATCTCCTTTTGAAAGTGTTTTCCAGATTTTGGTTATTAATAAAGAATCATAATTAAAATGATGTATAAAGGACAGAAATCTCAGTATTCTGTAATAACTTATGGGAAAAGAGTCTGAAAAAGAATGGATATATGTATGTATAAATGAACCACTGTGCTGTACACCTGAAACTAACACATTATAAATCAACTGTACTCCAATATAAAATAAAAATTTTAAAAATAAAAGAAGTTGTATGCTACCTGGAGACCATTCTGTAAAGAATCCCTATATTCTAGGAATAAAAAAAGCAGTCTGGGATGATTAAAATTTTAATTATATATTCACTTAAAAAAAGTTTCAGATTGTGAATCTCACCAGGAAATATCTGGAGAGGGCAATATCTGATGAAATTGGTCAGTTACCCAGACATCACATTATGAGATTGGCCTCCTTTTACCTGGATAACATTTTAAAGCAGCTGATGAAATGGAGCGTCCTAAGTCTGAAGTTGTTTGGAAGGAAAAAAATCAAGTTAGTTTCCTCACTGAAAGATGTGCTTAAAATAGCTCGACTTCCTATAGCAGCACAGTGGAAAATTGACAACTTTTTTCTTTTTCTTTATTTCTTTTTTCTTCTCTCTCTGTCTCTCTTTTGTACAAGATAAGCTGATATCTGGCAGAACTGCAAACCAAAACTTGAGTAGTGAATACTGTCTGTAAACTGTTCCAAGTCTTTAGGAGATTAAAAACTTCATGGACTTCATGTGTGAAATCTGATAAATCTCTGTGAGATATATTTTTCTGATAAATAACCAAATTGTCACATCCTTATGAAATATACATTTCCATAAATGTTTCAAGGAAGACTATGGTTTTTTTTTGTTTGTTTGTTTTTTGTTTTTTTTGGCGGTACACGGGCCTCTCACTGCTGTGACCTCTCCCATTGCGGAGCACAGGCTCGGGACGCGCAGGCTCAGAGGCCATGGCTCACGGGCCCAGCCGTTCCGCGGCATGTGGGATCTTCCCGGACCGGGGCACGAACCCGTGGCCCCTGCATCGGCAGGCGGACTCTCAACCACTGTGCCACCAGGGAAACCCAGGAAGACTATGTTTTATAGGTGCCCTGCTATGCTAATAGTGCATGTAATATTAGCAGGAATCATTTTTTTCTAACTGCTTCTTCCCATCTTATTTCCATCCAGAAAATAGTTTACACAAGTGAAATGTGGTTGTATGTTTCTTCACAGAACCACTGATGCAAAGCAAACAAAAAGTTAAAAAAGAACTCTCAGCTTCTGAAAAGTATTGACTTTACAATATGAAATGCTGAAAAGAACATCTCTCCTATCCTGATAGTAAGGAAAAACCACTAGATAATCTGTAAGTCACAAAATTCCTTGAATACATTAGAGCTGAATTCACAAGGCAACTAATTACTGTAATATCTAAGAAAAACGGTGTGACCCTACAGCCAAATGGCCATGTGACACTGATTTACCTGGGGAAAAACACCAAAGGAAGGTAAGCCTGCCTACTGAGCTAAATTTTGAAAAAATTAATTTTTGGCCACCATCAGAATGTAGAACCCCTGAAAGCTGCAGACATGAAGAATGCAAGAGGGGTTTAAAGTGGTACCACACTGAAATTGCTAAACATAGCAAACACAAGCCACAAACCCAGATCTACTGACTGGAGTGTTTGAGCTCCTGTGGTAGATAGCCCAGCCAAACAAGAGAATTTACCCCAGTCTCCACTGGCATACACATGATATCTGGCTTTCAACCAGCAATTCAGTGATACACAATGAGCAAAAGAATAAGAACCCACCGTCAAGAGCTAAACCAGTCAAAATAAAAATACTGATATGAAACCCAGATGTTAGAACCATCAGACAGGGAATTTAAAACAACTAGGTTTAATATGACAAAGGCTTTTACAGAAAAGCTTCAGAGTGTCTGAGAACAGATAGTAATTTCAGCAGAGTAATGGAAGATATTAGAAATAATCAAGTTGAAATACTAGAAATGAAAAACAGGTGATAGAGATGAAAAATGACTCTATAGCCGAGACATCTGTAGACTGAACACAGCCAAAGTAATAATCAGTAAGCTGGAGACAGGTCAATACAAATTACCCCAACTGAAATACAAAGAGTAACTGGAGAGAAAACAGAACATGGCAGAGAGCTTTCTGCACTTTGGGACCATGTCAGGTGGGTGAACATGAGTGTAATTAGTTTCTCACAGGAAAAGAGAGGAAATGGAACAAAAAAAAATTGAGGAAATAATGTCTGAGTATTTTCTCAAAATAATGAAAAGCATTAAACTGAAGATCCAAGAAATTCAAAGAACATAAAGCTGAAAAATGTCATCTTTCCCACAAAATGCATACCTAGAGTTATCACATTCAAACTGCTAAAAAGTAAAGAGGAAATTTGGAAAGCAATCAGTGAAAAGAGAAACATTATGTACAGATGCCCAGGTAGATTCTTATTTTTGGCAAATTCTACCACTTACTTAAAGAAATAATGCTAATATTACACAAACTCTTCAATAAAATAGAAGTATTAGGCAAGCATTAATACTGGTACTCAAACAGCAAAGAGTCAGATTTTAAAAAGGGCAAGGTTCTGAACAAACACTGCCCCAGAGAAGATGTGGAGATACTAAATCAACATGTGAAAACATGCTCCACCTCTTATGTCATCAGGGAAATTCAAATTAAAACAATACTGAGATAAGACAACACACCTATTAGAATGGCCAATATCTGGAACACTGGCAACACCAAATCCTGGTGGGGATGTGGAGCTGGTGGGAATGCAGAGTGGTGCAGCCACTTTGGAAAACACTTTGGCAGTTCCTTACAAAGCTAAATACAATGCAGCAATCACCCTCCTTGGCATTTACCCAAAAGATTTGAAAACTTTTTACCATATGCAAAAACCTGTACGTGGATATTTATAGCAGCTTTATTCATAATTACCCAAACTTGGAAGCAACCAAGATACCCTTCAATAGGTAAATGAATAAATAAACAGTGTCCATCCAGACAATGGAATATTATTCAGCACTGAAAAGAAATGAGCTATCAAGTCATAAAAAGACATGAAAGAAGCTTAACTGCATATGACTAAGTGAAAGAAGCCAGTCTGAAAAGGCTACATGCTATATGATTCCAACTCCGTGACATTCTGAACAAGACAAAACTTAAGACAGTAAAGATCAGTGGTTTGCGGGGGGAGGGGCAGGGGGAGATGAATAGACAGATAACAGAATTTTTAGGGCAGTGAAAATGAGGCAGGAGGCAGATGGGCCCCAGGGTAAGCAGCAGGAGTTCATTCCCTGTGGACAGAAACTCCAAAATACCCAGTAGCAGGACAAGCGAGAGAGGAGGCTGGGCCCTGTCCAGCTAAGAGGTAAAAGACCACATATTCCTCATTCTCAAAGTCAAGGAGACTTTCCCAACTACACATGCTCAGAAAAGCTCCTTGAAGGTCAATAAGGGAGGGGATGCCACCCCAAAGTAGGTGATGTCAACCTACCCATAGTCCTCTTTGCTAGAATCCACCTTGGCTAAAAGTTGCCCGCGCACACATGGGAGGACCCTGAGATAAACCAAACACGGACTCTGAATCAGGCAAAGCAAGATGATTGGTTAAAGGAAACCCTGAAGAAATGCCCCATAAAAGTGATTCAAACCACCACGAGGGCACGACTCTCTCTCTGAGCTCCCCCGTGTGTCTATCCACACATACTCTTTTTCCTCCTAATAAACACTTTACTTGTTTCACTACTTTCCTTCTCTATGTGGAAATTCATTTCTACACAGCTGACGGGCCAGGGTCTTGTCACTGGCCACTGGTCCCTGGTGGTCTGGTGGCCAGGATTCAGTGCTCTCGCTGCCATGGCCCAACCTGTCTCTGGCCAGGAACCAAAACCCTGTTTCAAGCCGCTACTGGTCAAGGCCACCTGAGATCAAAAATCCTCTGTATGATACCATAACAATGGATACATGTCATCATACAGTTGTCTAAGTGCACAGAATGTACAACACGAAGAGAATATCATAATGAAAACTACAGACTTCGGGTGATTAGAATGTATCAGTGTAAATTCGTCAACTGTGACAAACGTCCCACTCTGAGGGAGGATGCTAATAATGAGAAGGCTGTGGAGTAGAGAGTAAAAGGGAAATCTCTGCACCATCTTAACTTTGCTGTGACCCCAAAACTCCCCTAAAAATAAAAATAATAAAACCAATTATATACAATTGTGTGTAATTGTATAATATTGTATATTATAATTGTAGACAACTATATATGTGTGTGTGTGAGTGTACAAAGCAATATTTTGCCAAAATGAACAACGTGAAAAAGGCTATTATGAACTACTCAGTCATGAGACATGGGAGTAAGGTTCAGTCTCATTGTTAGTAATCACAAAATAGAAAATAATGGAAAATCCAAACTTAAGTATTCTAATAATCATTGATCTCACAGAATTAAAAATAAGCCTGTGTAGTATTTTAGTAGTGTAACTCTGGTAAATCATATACAAGTCTCCTAATTTATAGCATTTGCTGATTTCCATTGTACAAATGCTCCCATCGTGGCTGATTTCAAGCCAGCTGCATAGTGCCACTGAGCAAGGACCTGGAATAGGTGTGCACGGTCAGCTCTGCAGTCTATACATGCTCTGCAACAGCCCGGGGCTCTCCATACATGCTTAACATGACCAGAACCTTATTGTTGATGTCATCTTAATTTGCTTCAAAGTTCCACTCTTAAAATATTTCTATATGTGTATCTGTCACTAGGCGTCATAAAATATGACCACATTAGAAGCTCTCTTGGTATGCTAGTTTCTGAAATAAAACAAATAGCTTGTACAAGAATATAATTACACTGAAGTATTTAAACTGTAATTTTTTTCCAGCATTAACTTAAAATGCAGTTTTAGTGCAATTGACATCTGTTACAAGTGAATAATCAAGTTTTGTTACTGAATTTGGAAAAAAAAGAGACTTTGCACAAGAGGGAGAAGCTGGACTAGCAAAAAAGGTAATTAACTGTTTTTTCCCAATACACACATGTCACCATATGTACTTGGCTTTCTCTGTAAGTGCAATGCCTTCCTAAATCATCTAGTTATCTTGTCTTTCTGCTTTCTAGAATAACCACTTCTAAGTTAACTATCAGACATTTTTAGAACATTTTAATTTACTGAGTTGTAAAAACTTTATATGATTTCTCTGATCTTGCAATTCAAAGTTTTAAAGAGTTTTAGCCAACTCTTTAAAATTAGAAAGAATTTGTAGTGTGTTTGATTAATTGAAATGCTTAACTACTGACCTTAGTTACTCTGACCCCATGTACCTTCATAACTATGAGCATGGCATTCTCAGCAGTGTCCGTAGAACAAATTGGCCTGCATTTCCTTCTCTCCATCAACTATTTTTGTCTCTACTTCTTTGAGAATATTCTTAATTATGAAACTACCAATCAAACTTTAAGTATATGTAGTACAAAACCGAAGGGATGCATTTCCCGATGATTCAGGACATGATAATATCCTTTCAACATTTTATCTCCTCTTAATATGTAGACTACCTATAATATGATGCATGACTCTCTGTCTTGTTTCCTTATTGTTTTTGAGGCTTTAAGGAAGTGGAGAATGCATATTTATTTTATAACTAGCAATTTTTTTATAGAATGAAGAAATGTGATGAGCCCAGGGTCTACATAACCAAAAGTGAAGAAATGGTAAAAATAAATGATTTTGTATTTAGGTCCTACAGCTGTTATGGTATTCTTCATTGCTTTGACATTCTGTGATCATCTGTAGCAATGCTTGGTGTTTTTTTTAAATTTTTTTTATTGAAGTATAATTGATTTACAATGTTGTGTTATTTTTAGGTTACAGCAAAGTGATTCAGTATATATACATATATATATATATATATATATATATATATATATATATATATACATTCTTTTCCAGACTCTTTTCCATTATAGTTTATTATAAGATATTGAATATAGCTCCCTGTTCTACACAATATATCCTTGTTGGTTACCTATTTTATGTTATTTATTTATTTATTTATTTATTTATTTATTTATTTATTTGTTTGTGGTACGCGGGCCTCTCACTGTTGTGGCCTCAACCGTTGCGGAGCACAGGCTCCGGACGCGCAGGCTCAGCGGCCATGGCTCACGGGCCCAGCCGCTCCGCGGCATGTGGGATCTTCCCGGACCAGGGCACAAACCCATGTCCCCTGCATCGGCAGGCGGACTCTCAACCACTGCACCACCAGGGAAGCCCCCTATTTTATATATAGTAGTATGTTTCTGTTAATCCCAAACTCTTAATTTATCCTTCTCCTAATTTCTTTTTGGTAACTACAAGTCTGTTCTCTATGTCTGTGGGTCTGTTTCTGCTTTGTAAATAAGTTCATTTGTGTCATATTTTTAGATTCCACATATAAGTGATATCATATAATATTTGCCTTTGATTTAGTTCACTTTGTATGATCATCTCTAGGTCCATCCATGTTGCTGCAAATGACATTGTTTCATTCTTTTTCATGGCTGAGTAGTATTCCATTGTATATATACACTACATCTTTATCCATTCATCTGTTGATGGACATTTAGGTTGCTTCCATATCTTGGCTATTGTGAATAGTGATGCAGTGAATATTGGGGTGCATCTATCTTATTGAATTATAGTTTTCTCTGGATATATGCCCAGGAGTGGGATTGCAGGGTCATATGGTAGCTCTGTTACTTGTTTTTTTAAGGAACCTCCATACTGTTCTCCATAGTGGCTGCACCAATTTACATTCCCACCAACAGTGTAAGAGTTTTTAAATTTGTGTAGTTGGTGGAACATTTATCTATATGAAATCATATGGGGTTTTTCAGAAAACAATACACTGATAAGTGCTAGATACACAGATTCAATTGATTAAACGTTTAATGATCAATATATTTTGTATGTATGAAGTCAAGGGTATTTAAGAGTTTGTTTTCATCGCTATAAATCTCAGTTCCTTTTAGGCCATTCAAACTTTTATAGTGTCCTCATATAGGTCTCATACATACTTTGTTAGGTTTATATTAAGTATTTCATTTTCTTGGGTGCTAATGTGAATGGCATTGCATTTTCAATTTTAAATTCTGCTTCTACTCCTGCTCAAGGTCCCTTTCAGCTCTGCAGTCTCATGTCACCTCCCAGGAATGCTGGTGTCCCTGTCAAGAGAGGGATATTGGTGTATTCCTCAAGTGAATCATCATTTTGATGCTCCACTGAGTGGCAATTTGCTCAGAAGTAGAAAAGTACAACCTCTTTGCCACATTTTGGACACACAAACACACACAAGGGATAACTTCACACTTTAGCCAATGTCTCTGTTTCTACTCTTCATTTGGGTTCAGAATCAGTTCATAGGATCAAGAAAAGGACTAAACCATTTCCATATAATTTAACCTTCTATTCTCCCTTCCTGTGACCTGGTCACCTTCATTGCCCACACATTACTCAACATTACCAAGCTCTCATTTCCTTTCTTCATCTACACTTGCAAAATGTACCCTTCCATGCATGGAATGAGAGAGAAGACCACAACAGTAGTGTGCATGGGAAACACACACGTGGTGAGAGGAGTGGTGACTGGGTGACTTTTCTGTCTAATGCAGAACCAGGTAGATAAATCTGCTAATATACTCTAGGTCAATGTGATAAATCAGTGGGAAGAGAGCATTGTTAAATCCTGGGTTGCTGAAGGAAAATCTGTAGGAATTCATGGTCATTGTTGACCAAAAAATATTTTCACAACCTAAAAGATGAGCGTGATGTTTTATTCGGCGGGAATTTTTTGGACTTCAAGCCCGGGAGGCAGCATCTCAAGTAACCCTGAGAGAACTGCTCCAAGGAGATGAGGGGAGGATCCAGGATACATAGGTGTTTTGCAGCAAAGGGCAGGTACTCAAGAACAACAAAAGATCACTGTTAGTTAAAGAAAACCAGACATCTCAAGTTAAGGAATTTAGCACTTTTCTATGTTTGGGAAGATGCCAGAGTCTGGGCTCACTGACATCATTCCTTTGATGTGCACCTCAGCTACCCACGGCCAGTATCCTGTGCTTTCTCATCCTGAGTTTCCTTGGGGTGCACCCTCAGGGGTGGCTGCAGTCTGATGGCTGCTAGATGGCAGCTATTCTTTCCTTCCTGAGTTCCCTCGGGCCTCACGGACTCACCATCGGCTGATCACCGTAATGGCTGATGACTGTGACATCCTTTGCTTACTGATATGGCAGGAAATATTCCACTTATCACCATATTATATTAAAAGTTGTATTTGGGATCGAGGACTAAGGCAGGATGGAGGTATCATTCATACAAAACATCCAAATCCCAGTATTATCAGAAACAAAATCTATTTTGCCTGATTAAGAAACAACAAAGAATGATCAAAGGTGGATGTTAAAATTGATTTAAAGTTCTTTCACTGAATTAGTTAACCTTAAGGATTTTCTGAGTACTCATATCCCTTATAATTAACACTGTTTTGTGCCTTCCATTTTATTATATTATTTTGGGGACTAGGATAAGAATAAAATATACTATAATTGGACTCACACAGGTGGTAGGAAAACCTAGACGTGTGTCTGAGATATGGCACTTAACATTCCATCTTAAAAATCCTTACCTGTTCAAAAGTACTATTTTTTTTTTTTCTTTCCAGTTGCTATAAAGCTCAATGCAAATACCTGGGCTTTTCTTTTTTGCTTCCTGGAGGACAAGGCAAATAACATTGACAACGATCTTTGCTTATGTACATTTTACTCTCAGGTGACACTTTGGTCATTGTATTCTAGGTGAACCTGATCGAGGAATTAGGAAGTGCTTGTGAATACACGAAAGAACAAGTGTCATCTTTCCCCTCTTAAAAAAAATGAGTCCTTCAACACAAGCATGATTTCCTTTCTGTTTATGGCAATAGCTGCCTGAATGCATCATCGTACAGGCATTAACGTGCGTTAAGGCATAAATCACAGACACACATGGACTGAGAGAGAGAAGGGGTGCTATTTTAAGCAAACCGTGGGGCTTTGTATGCTCCCTGTGAAAACCAGCCCTGTCAGGGCTAGCGGAGCTAATTCCATCACGGCTCAGTGGAGTTTAACGTGACTGCCTTCACAAGAAAGCTGCAAAGGTCATATGGTGCACTGTGTAGCTCTGGGAAGCTTAGCAGGACCAGTTTGGACCAATCCTGTCAAAAGAACATCTCAGTAACCGAGAAGAATAGGCCTTTGTGAAGAAGTTTTTGAAGCTTGGGAATGGGGGCCCAGAGCAGGCTAGGTATCAAACTATTCCTCTCCCTGAATCGAAATTGTGCTCTGCTACCTTCGCAAATTACAGCTTTACTAGTCACAAGAAGAGAAGCCTAGACAGAAGCATTAAGCTAGAGATGCAGTTAAAAAAAAAAAAAAAAAAAAAAAAGACCATTTCAGCCTGCAGGGTGTTTTTCACCAAATTCACAGCCCGGAAACTTTTAGCTTTTCCTCTTGCAGCCCAGAGAATTTCTGGGCTCTCTGATCTCTGGGAGGTAAGGAAGAGCATTTCTCAGCTCCCTGTTTTTGAGGTCATTATTATTTCTGAAGGAGGAGGGGGAGGGGTCTTTGATGGCTGCAGTCAGAGCAGCCTGCACCGGAGAGGAAGTAAAATTCGCAGAGCAAATAGAGTCGTGACTCTTAGCCAGAAAAACAAATAAATGTCGACAACTTATCAAGACACAGGTGAGTTTTCTATTTGAATGAAAAGGATCCATAAATAAGCTCCTCTTAGCCTGTGTGTTAACTATTCCAAGCAGATAAAGCAGGTTTATTCAGTTATTGCAAGCAGTAATGAATTATAAACTCTCTTGGAAACTTTGCTGAAGAGCAAAGCGCCTTGACCTTAGAACATCAGGCATAATTAATACGGCATGGCTAGTCGCTGTCTCTCTCCTCCCACTGTGGTCCACACGAGGGAGTCACGGCTTCTGGAGCAGAGACTCACAAGTGGAAACAACCATGGGGAACCACTGCTGGGTAGGAACTGACCCCGTGATTGACAAATTGCTGGAGGCTCAGTGTGGATAACTCAGAGTTAAAACTCCAGGGGGATTCAGCCATTACAGGGGGTCCCACAATATTTGAGATTAATCTCCAGGAGCTTGACCAGGCTCTCATAGTAAATAGCAGAGAGAAACACCCTTGGTTGTATGATGTGTGTGGGGGGAGGAACCACTGTGAAATACACCTGAGCACTGTGTCCTTCTTAACAAGGCTTACCCTCAGGAGAAGCTAGTTAACCAGAGCCTAACCTGCTAAGATATTCTCAGAGCCTAACTGACTTGAGGGAAGGAAAATACAAAACTCCAGTCCACTCTAGGCATCCTGTTCCACCTCATGGGCAGGGAAGAAAACCAGAAACACCTATAGAAGTCCCAGTCCAGAGACACAGGCTCCTTAGAGCCTGACAACTAACCATAGGACTAGAGGAGGTTTCTCCTCACCACCACCTCACTAAAGGCCTATTTCCAGCAGTTTCTTTTACCTGGTACATCATGGCCGGCTATTAAGAAAAATCACAAGGCATCATAAAAGGCAAAAAAACACAATCTGAAGAGACAAAGAAAATATCAAAGCCAGACATGACAGGAATATTGGAATTATCAGAGCAGGGATTTAAAATAGCTATGATTAATATACTCAGGACTCTAATAATAAAGTAGATCACATGCAAGAACACGCGGTCAAGGTAGGCAGACCGTAGGTGACAGTAGGAAGTCCTAAGAAGGAATGAAAAGAAACACTAGAGGACTTCCCTGGTGGTCCAGTAGTTAAGACTCTGTGCTTCCAATGCAGGGGGCATGGGTTCAATCCCTGGTTGGGGAACTAAAATCCCATATGCCATGCAGCCAAAAAAAAAACCAAAAATGGAAAAACCAAAAAAACCAAAAACAAACAAACAAACAAACCACTAGAGATTACAAAAGCACTGTAACAGAATTTAAGAATGTCTGTGATGGGCTTATTAATAGATTAGACAAGGTTGAGGAAAGACTCTCTGAGCTAGAAGATCTATTAATAGACTAATTGAAAGCCAAAGAATAAAAATAACAAAGAATGAAGAAAAACAGAACAGAATATCCAAGGACTGTGGTACAACCACAAAAGGTATAACATATGCATAATGGGAACACCAGAAGGAGAAGAAAGAGAGAAAGGAAGAGAAGAAATATTTAAGACAATAATTACTGAGAATTTCTTCAAAGTAATATGAGACAGCAAACTACCAGGAAGCTCAGAGGATACTGAGCAAGATAAATGCAAAAAAAAACTACACCTATTATTTTCAAATTATAGAAAATCAATGAGAAAGAAAAGAATCCTGAAAGAAGCCAGAGTAAAAAAGTCAGTTTACCTAGAGAGGAACAAGTATAGATTTGACTTCTCCTGGAAAACAATGCAAGCAAGAAGAAATGGCAAATTCAATATCCACTTGCATCCCTCTTGAAACCTCACTGAAACAATAATACAGGAATTGTTTTTTATTTGTGTGTGTGTGTGTGTGTCTGTTTTTTAATATTTAAATCCACAAGTTAGTGGGAATATAAAGGGGACAACAGTGCCTGGTACCCATTTACTTGAAATTACTGAAAGTCTGCCCTTAACACTCGAGGGAGGTAAAGAACAACAATAAACAATCAACTGGACCTAACCTATGGAATATCACAACCACAAAAAGCAGAATATACACACGTCTCAAGTGGACATGGAAGTCTCAAGGATATGTCATGTTAGATTGCAAAACACGTCTCAGCAAATTTTCAAAGTTTGAAATCACAAACTTCTTCAAACAAAATGGAATGGAGCTAGAAATGAATAACAAAAGGAAAGGTGGCAAATCCACAAACATATAAAAATTAAAAAAACATATATTAAATAACCATAGGACTGAAGAAGAATTCACAAAGGAAATTGCAATATTTAGAGGTAAAAGAAAATATAAACATACCAAAATTTATAGGATACGGCAAAGGCAGCACTCAGAAGAATATTTATACATACTCCCATTAGAAAGAAAAAAGATCTCAAATCAGTAACATAACTTTACATCTTGATGAACTGGAAAAAGAAGAGCAAACTAAACCCAGAGCTAGTAGATGGAAGAGAACAACAAAGATTATAGGAGAGAATTAAATAGAGAATAAAAGGAAAAACAGAAATTCAACAAAACCAGCATTTGGTTCTTTGAAAAAATCAACAAAATTTACAAAGAAAAATTAGGACAGATTCAAATTATGAAACTCAGAAATGAAAGTAGGAACATTACAAACTGACTTTCAGAAATAAAAAGGAATATACAAGAATACTATAAAAAACTACTTGCTAAAAATTAGGTAACATAGATAAAAATAGACAAATTTTTAGAAACACAAAACTACCAAAACTTTACAATTTCAAAACAGAAATATAAAATCTCAAGGGACTTATGACAAGTAAAAAGGTTGAATCAGGAATCAAAAATCTCCCAACAAGGAAAAGTCCAGAACATAAAGTCTTCACTGGTGAATTCTACCATACATTTAAGGAATTAAACAAATTCTTTTCAAATAATTCTAAAAAAATGGAAGCACTAGGAGGACTTCCTAATTAATTTCTAACTCGTTCTATGAAGACAGCACTACCCTGATACCAAAGCCAAAGACATTTCAAAAGAAGAAAACTGAAGATTGATATCCCTTAAGAATATAGATGCAAAAATCCTTAACAAAGTACCAGCAAACTGAATCCAGCAGCATATTAAAAACGACTATATATCATGATGAAGTGGGATTTTTTTCCCCAGGAATTCAAAGATGGTTCAACATACAAAAATCAACAAATACGATACACCACATAATAGACTAAAAGGAAAAATTATCATCACAACTGATGAAGGAAAACACTTGACATCTTTTCATTAAAAAAAAACACTCAACAAACTAGAAACATAGGGACACTTTCTCAGCCTGATAAAGGGCATTTATTTAAAAACCACAGGTAATAGCACGCTCAGAGTTACAACACTGAAAGATTTCCCCTAAAGTCAAGATCAAGACATGTATGCCCACTCTCACCATTTCCATCAATTATTTTCCTGGAATTTCTAGCTAGAGGAAATAGGTAAGAAAAAGAAATAAAAGGCATCTAAATTAGGATGGAGAAGTGAAATTATTTCTGTTCACAGACATGACAAGATTTAAGTAGAAAATCCTAAAGAATCCATACAAAATCTCTTAGAGCTTATGAACAAATTCAAGAAAGATACGAGATAAAAGACAAACAGAAAACAACAGACTCATTTCTATACACTAGCAATAAACAATTCAAAAGAAAGTTAACAAAATAGTTTCATTTATAATGGCATCAAAAAGAATGAAATAGTTAAGAATAAATTTAACCAAGGTGGTATAAAGTGTGTACACTGAAAACTACAAAACATTGCTCAAAAACATTACAGACCTATAAATAAATGGAGAGACAATTGGTGTTCATGGATTAGAAGGCTTAATATTGTTTAAATGACAATATGCCCCAAAGCATCTAAAGATTCAAGACAATCCTTGTCAAGATCTCAAAGATGTTTTATTCAGAAATGGAAAAGCTTATCCTAAAATTTTTATGGAATTGCAAGACACCCCAAATAAAACAATCTTGAAAAAGAAGATCAAATCTTACAATATACAACACTTCAATAATCAGTGTGATACTGCCATAAGGACAGACCAATAGGTCAACAAAACAGAATCAATAGTCCAGAAATTAACCCATATATCTATGGTTAATTGCTCTTTGAAAAGGGCCAGGAGCAGTCAATGGAGGAAATAATGATCTTTTCAACCAATGGTGCTGGGACAACAGGATAACTACATGCAAATCACCTCATATGCAAAAATCACCAAATGGATGAAAGACCTAAATATAAGAGCGAAAAATATAAATATTTTAAACACAGGGATAACTCTTCAGCTTCTTGGACTTCATAATAGTTCCTTGGATGTGATTCCAAAAGTACAACAAAAGGAAAAATAAATAAATTGGACTTTATCAAAAAACTTTTTTGCATTAAAGGAAACTATCAAGGTACTGGAAAGACAACCCACAGAAAGTTAAATATCTGCAAATTAGGTACTTGATAAGAGCCTAACATGCAGGATGTATAGACATTTACATACAAAGGATCAGAAATCAAAATGTCTAAGACCTTCTCAACAGCAATGTAGGAAGCTAGAAGACAATTGATCCATGCCTTTAAAATGCCAAAGGCAAATTACTTCAAGCCTAGAATTCCATATGCAATCAAAATACTGACCAACTAAGGAAGAATAAGTATTTTTTTCAGACATAAAAAGGCTAAGAAAATATACCTTCCTCAGACTCTTTCTCAGGAAACGACTGGAGAACAAAATGAAGAAAAGGCCAGAGGTTCCAGAAAACAAGGGATGCAGTGACAGGGAAAGGTGAAGTGAATCCCCAGGATGATGTTGAAGGGAGGTCTGACCCAGGACAAACTGGGGCAGAAGGAGGATTGGGAAGATTTCTTCAGGGAGGTGAATTTGGTAGAATATACGTTTGAACTTTACTGTGAGAAATTTACATGACTGGGAAGAGTCAGGGTTTGAATTTCAAGTATATATTAGCATATCCTAAGGAAAAAAAAATAGTCATTAACCCTAGGGAATACAAAATGTTGTGCAGGAAAGGAAGAAGATATCAGAAAATATTGCACGAGTCATTTATATGGATGACTGCCAATACAAATTACAGTTATAATAATGTAAATATTAGATGCTGCTCCAGCCACAATTATAACACTGTTAACAGGATAATTATTGGGGAACTGTGAAATCTGGACTGGAGAGAGGAAGAGGGTGACATTCTTATTTCTATAATGGGAAACCTGTAAATAATGCCTAAAACTTAAAAAGGAAAATAATACCTATGCAAGCATGGTGTTTAGAGACCTGAAGCTAAGCCTCAAAACAATCCCATAAAGCAGTTGCAAATAGTTACTACTAGGGAAGCAGAAATGCAGGACAAGGAAGGAGGCTGGAAACTGCTCTTTATCTTAAAGATCATAAAACTAAAATACTCCTTAAATTGTGTGCATGTATAATTAATATGATAAGCAAATATACTAGAGCTAGACATTGCTCTAGGAAAATAAGGTAGAACTGGGACAAAACAGGTACCTGAAACCAGTACAGGCATTGACTTTTATTTTGATCACTGAATGATGGTATTTTTCAAAGGAAAAGCAAGTATCAAGGATCAAGAACTTCATGGTTCATCTCTCAGAGAAAATAATTGTGAATTTCAATGGCATATCCTTTTGAAAACATATAGCGATTTTATTTAGATATAAAACAACAATGTGTGGCAGGGAAAGAAATGAATGAAAAAGAATGAAATGACAAGACAATATCTGCTAGCTTTGAAGGAGAAAAGTTGGATTCCACTTATTCTTAGCATTTTTCACATGTAAGGCAAATATTTTAAGTTCTTGAGATTATTTGGGGAAAGGTTTAGCCATATTACAGATCACATTTTTATAACTGCCAGTTTAGATGCATTGAAATATTAAAGAAAATATTTAATATTTGCATATATATTTTGAGGAAATGATCCCAAGGAAAGGTACCACCTCCACTGCTATTATCCTGAAAGATACTGTCACCTCTCACCAGATGTATTTTATTTTATTTTATGTATTTATTTTTTTAACATCTTTATTGGAGTATAATTGCTTTACACTGGTGTGTTAGTTTCTGCTTTCTAGAAAAGTGAATCAGCTATACATATATATATATATATCCCCATATCTCCTCCCTCTTGCATCTCCCTCGCACCCTCCTTATCCCACCCCTCTAGGTGGTCACAAAGCACTGAGCTGATCTCCCTGTGCTATGCGGCTGCTTCCCACTAGCTATCTATTTTACATTTGGGAGTGTATGTATGTCCATGCCACTCTCTCACTTCGTCCCAGCTTCCCCTTCCCCTTCCCCATGTCCTCAAGTCCATGCTCTACGTCTGTGTCTTTATTCCTGTCCTGCCCCTAGGTTCATCAGAGCCATTTTTTTTTTAAGATTCCATATATATTTGTTAGCCTATGGTATTTGTTTTTCTCTTTCTGACTTACTTCACTCTGTATAACAGACTCTAGGTCCATCCACCTCACTACAAGTAACTCAGTTTTGTTTCTCTTTATGGCTGAGTAATATTCCATTGTATATATGTACCTCGTCTTCTTTATCCATTCATCTGTCGATGGACACTTAGGTTGCTTCCATGTCCTGGCTATTGTAAA
>RJWK010024835.1:0-28102 GCA_004363435.1 Platanista minor | reverse complement strand
GGCCTCTCCCGTTGCGGAGCACAGGCTCCGGACGCGCAGGCTCAGCGGCCACGGCTCACAGGCCCAGCCGCTCCACGTCATGTGAGATCCTCCCGGACCGGGGCACGAACCCGCGTCCCCTGCATCGGCAGGCGGACTCTCAACCACTGCGCCACCAGGGAAGCCCCAGACCATACCTTTTGATGAGAGGAGCAGCACGTGTTCAAACAGAGGCAGCCAGTGCATGGCATCTTTGCAGACAGCACCATACATGGTGACTTGTTAGTGGCAGATATCCAAGGGTTAGGCCAATATTACAGAAAATCCTACTGTGGCAGCTTTCCTGGAAAGGAAAAGACCACCCCTACCCCCGGAAACTACATTCTATTTGGACTCTTTAAGCCCTAACAGGTAAATGTGAGAGGTATTTTCGAGGAGTTGGGGGCTGTCACACATTTATTCCTGTGGGTGATGACACTTTGGGGGGCTGTGTGACCAGTTGGGTCCAGTGCCTGCATCACACGCTAGGAGGAGGGGATGGCACCTCCCTTGGTCTGGGCAGTCTGCACATTCTCTCTGCCAAGAGCAAACCCTGGGCAAAGGAAAGAGGGTAGGGGGTGTTGGCTCCACCGGGGACCCAGAAGGGATATGCCCAAGGATGTTGCAGAAGCTGACAAGGTGAGCATGGAAGAGAAAACTAGCTCCATTCGCCTAAAATGATCAGCCCAATGTGCCTCTAACAAAAACCAGATAGATGGCCTAGGCATGAAGAAGTTGGTGAGAAGAGAAAGGCATTTCAGGACATTTATAGCAGGACATTTATAAAGCCCATCATACAAATGGGCTGAGGAAGGATCAAACACAAAATCAAGGTCAAGTGTAGGAATGTGTACCTGGGAAGGAAAAATAAAGTGGATTACAACCACATGAAGAACAATGCAAACTCATCAACTGTTAGAGCCAGGGGGAGCCTAAGAGATCAAATTTAGTTCAAACCCCATTTTATGCATGAAAAAGCTGAGGCCCAAGATGAAACAAAGACGTGAGTACCTGCCGCTCAGTTATTCTTGTGTTGACAGTGAGTGCTTAGTAAGCGCCCATTAGGTGCCAGGCATTTTGCTGGGTGATGGGAACTCAAGGTGGACTAGGACACAGTCCTTGCCTTCACGAAGCTGACTGTCCAGGGGAGGGGAAGGACACGAAACAATGATTGTACAACAGTGCAGGAACACAGGGCCAGCAGTGTTCAGAGAAGACTTCAGAAGCCCAGAGGCGGCAGCCCGAGGACGAGAGCTCCACGGCTCAGTTGCAGGTCCCTTGCTGTCAGAGCCTATGGGCCCTGTATAGAAGAAAGCTTGTTTTTAAAAATCCTGCCTGCTGAGCTACCCATTGGAGGAACACTGGAACCTACGGCTTAAAAGAAAGTGCAGTCTTACAATCTTGTGCATTAAGAAGAGAAGATCCTAAATGTGCCTTGCATTTGGGCAGAGCCTAACGGAGCATTCATATATCTCACTACATGCACAGTCTCACTGCACGTCATCCCCACCACTGGCCTCAAGCAAGGCAGTGAGCTTTTTTTTTTTTTTTTTTTTTTTTTTTGCACAGGCTCTGGACGTGCAGGCTCAGCGGCCATGGCTCACGGGTCCAGCCACTTCGCGGCATGTGGGATCTTCCCGGACCGGGGCACGAACCCGTGTCCTCTGCATCGGCAGGGGGACTCTCAACCGCTGCGCCACCAGGGAAACCCAGGCAGTGAGCTTTAATGCAGAGGCTCTGACTTCCAACCCCTTCACTGGGCCATCAAATGAGACACATTCTGGTCAAAGTCTCAGGAGAGCCAGATCAAGGGTAGAGTCCACCACCCTCCTCAGGGCTCTCATGCGGACCCTCCTTGCCACCTCGCATTCCTCCAGCTCCCACAACGCAGCCCCTACCCCCTTCCTTTCTGGCCCCTGCCCCCTGCAGTGGTGTGTTTTGGCATCCAACCCAGTCCTCCTAGAAGGGAGGAGAGCAGGGAAGAGGGAACCTGGAAGACTCCTTCTCTGCTTCTGTTATTCCTTGGCTGAATTAGCCATGAGGGCCACTGGAGAGCTAAGCCATCCTAATACAGCTGATCTTCAGGGAGCACTCACTGAATGCCAGGTGCCTTCCATACATCATCGCACATCATCCTCACCAGAAATTTGCAAGGTAAAGTATCAAGTCCCATTTTACACACAAGAGCCAGAGTCCAATTTCCCCAAGCTAGGAAGTGGCAGAGGTGGTATTCAAACCCCTGTCCATCTGCTCCAAAGCCCTTGTCTCCTCTGTCACTACACAAGAGAAAAGATAAAGGGATGAGGAGCATTTAATGTCATGCAGCTCCAGATGTAGCCCTCAGACCAGCAGACTCAGCATCACCTGGGAGCTTATTAGAAATGCAGTCTCTCAGGCCTCTCCCCAGACCTACTGAGAGGGAATCTGCATTTTAACAAGATTCCAGGTGATTTCAATGCCTATGAAATTTTGGGAAGCCCACGTCTTGTCCGTGGTTCACAACCCAGGTTGAACCCTGGAGTCACCTGAGGAGCTTAGCAAAACGCTGATGCCCGAGTCCAATTTTGCGTGTGATTTTGTGTGTGTGTGTGTGTTTTCCTTTTTTTTGAATTTTTGAATTTTATTTTTTTATACAGCAGGTTCTTTATTAGTTATCCATTTTATACATATTAATGTGTATGCCAATCCCCATCTCCTAATTCATCACTACCCGCCCCACTTTCCCCTCTTGGTGTCCATACGTTTGTCCTCTACAATTGTGTCTCTATTTCTGCCCTGCAAACCGGTTCATCTGTACCGTTTTTCTAGGTTCCACATCCATGCGTTAATATACGATATTTGTTTTTCTCTGACTTACTTCACCATGGCTCTGATTTAATTGGTCAGTTTTTTAAAAGCTCCCCAGGTGATTCAATGGGCAGCAACCTTTGAGAACCACTGGCAGGAGAAAGGGGAAAGCTGACGGCTGTGGAGGGTTGGTGCCACTAGCGACTTGCCATGCTTTTCCAGGCATAGGAAGAGGGGTGGGAACAGCAACAGGGAGGCCGCGGAAGACGCAGTGACAGGACAGTGACCGTCGGGGTTTCCTGCCCGCTGGTGCGCGCGGTTGGACAGACACCGGCTGCGGAGGGACGCAGGGTAGCAGGCTTGTTCTCAGGAAGGAGCCCCGTTGGTGCGGGTGCCGGGAGGGCAGCGTCGGTGAGTCTTTCAGGTGCCGCGGGCGCCAAGAGCCCCGCCGGGCGAACTAGCGTAGCGCGCAGGCGCAGAGGGAGCGTGGGGCGGGGAGGCGCCGGGCTCGGCTCGGGCGGGGAGAGGTGACTCAGAGGGCGGGGGCGGCCCTAGAGCCGCAGCCTCCGCCCCGGGCCCGGTCCGCCCCGCATCGGCCATCTCCAGGGCCGCCTCCGGGAGGGGCGAGGGCGGCCGGCTGGGCAGGTGAGGGGGGCCCCGGGAGGGTGAGTTCAGACGCTTCTTTGTTGATCGCCCGGCCCCGCCCTAGGCTTGGGCGCGAGCTGCGGGAGCTGAGTCACGGCCGACTGCTGGGTGCGTGGTCGCGTGGCCCCAGGCGGAAGAGTGCGTCCCTTTCCTGAAGCTGGCGTGTCTCATGAGGAAGCCAAAGAGACAAAAGCCAGGGAGCGGTGGCTTCTGTTCTACAAAGCTCATTACTCGTAACCCATAACTGAGGTCACCCCAGCGGTCGCACAGCCCTGAGCAGGAACCACCGTCCGTCCCCGACCCCCGTTCCACCTCCAAAGGGATCATGATTTTGAGGCTTGAGGCAAAGCTCCCCGACAGACTTGCAGTGAGATGGTCCAGGAAGGTTTCTCTAGAGCTGCCCCATGTCCCCACACCTGCCTGAAGTATGCGATACGGGCTGAGAGGGTGGGCTTGGGGTTACCTGGAGGATTTGTCAGAAATGCACATTCCCTCGCCTTGTTCGCAGAGCATGAAATTCAACAGAACCGGGTAAAGCTGTGGAATCTGCATTTTAACAAGGGCCCTGATGTTTTCTCGGCATATGCTTGGTAGACCTCACTTTGAGTGTCACTGATTTTGAGGAAGTTCCCCTGAACATAGATGTATTAACCACAAATGAGTGCTGCTGAATGATCATAAGTTGAGTTTGCAAGGGGGCACAACTAGAAGCTGGCAGAAGTGGGAGCCAAGCCAGGGTCACCAGGTCCCCATACCTGTGTTTAATTTATGAGGACAGGCCAGACTTGAATTGCAGCCATCCTTAGGAAGCATCTAAAGTCTTTCTACTGTGGTGGTATTGAGTACATCCCGAAATAAGCAGCATCAGCTGGCATTTCCACACTACTTGATTTTCTCAGAATGCTGTTCCAGCATGGCATGTGGATTTGGGTTATATGCACTATAGCTTAAGCCTATCCACCACTAATGAGCTTGAGCCCCAGAAGAGTCTGTTATGACTAATGTCAACTGGAATGGAATTTTATATAATCTCTACTTTAAAGGATGCTAGTCTATCAAAAGTGGATAGAGAAAAAATTCACTGGAAATTAGGTTTAAGAACAAATTTGTCCCCTTGCTTGGCCAATGTCTTCATATTATCCTGTTAACTGCTCCTAATGAAAAACATGAGTGCATATTATATTTTCAACAATTTGTTTGAAGTGAGGTCTCATAACTCTGAAGACAGATGGCCTTGGCTTAAATCTCAGCTTTTCCACTTACTGGCCGGTGACCTTGGGCAAGTTCTTACCTCTTTGTGCCTCAGTTTCTTTATCTGAAAAATGTAGTTGTAAATATTTATTTTACCCTTACTACCGTCAGATATTGTAAGAAGAGATTTGCAAGTGTTAGTTTGTGTAATCCCCACTTTACAAGTGAGGAAAATGAAGCTCAGGGAGGCTGAGTACCACGGTGGCCCCGTCTCCATCCTGGCCTGTTTCCTCCAGCCCCTGCTCTTTTTTTTTAAAAAATAAACTTATTTATTTATTTATTTTTGGCTGTGTTGAGCCTTCGTTGCTGCGTGCGAGTTTTCTCTAGTTGCAGATAGCAGGGATCACTCTTCGTTGTGGTACACGGGATTCTCATTGCGGTGGCTTCTCTTGTTGCAGAGCACGGGCTCTAGGCACGTGGGCTTAAGTAGTTGTGGCACGTGGGCTTAGTTACTCCTCACCATGTGGGATCTTCCCGGACCAGGGCTCCAACCCTTGTCCCCTGCATTGGCAGGCGGATTCTCAACCACTGCGCCACCAGGGAAGCCCCAGCCCCTCCTCTTGACCATGCCTTGACCATGCCTCCTCTTGCCTCCTTGCTCCTGATTGGCTGTCAGACGTTAGCCAGGCATGTTCTCATGAGTGCATCGAAATGACTAACATTGTTTTGACCAGTTCCTATGTACAATAACACAAACTAGTATAAACACTTTACTAGAATTAAAGCATTTGATTCTTACCATCACCCCATGAGATGGGAATCGTATTATTATCATCTCCATTTCTCAGGGGAAGAAACTGAAACAAAGATATTGAGAGATTTAACCCAGGATCATACTGCTAGGAAGGGGCAAAGCCAGAACTTAAGCATGGTAATCTGGCTCCAAGGCCTGGGTACCAACCTGCTACACTGTGCTGCTAGTGTATGGACTACATAATAAGGGTGGAGGGGTGCTCCCCACTCTCCTGACCCACCAATGCAGTGATGCTGGGATTTTTCCATCCCATCAGTACCCTGCCTGTGGGTGCAGCGACTCCCTTCTATGGGAGAGCTTGTGACTCCTCTGGACCTTTGAAAATTGGTGTGTATGTGGGACACTTAGAGGGGCTTTGGAAAAGGTCTGAGTGCAAACAAGCATCTTATTGGTGCACTGGTGACGTGCAGGCAGCCTTCAACAGAGGCCCACGGAGACTGAGGCATGGATGCTGACGTGGCTCCCCGTCCAGGCGCTGGCAGTACCGCCTGCAAGGGAATGGCTTGCAGGCTTAGCCTCACAAGTCGACTGGTCTTCCGCACGGCAGCCTGGCACTGGCCCCTCTTGTCACACTGAGCTGGAAGTATGGACATGAAAGTCAATTCTGGTGAAATCTCAGATGTAAATGAGGAACACAGTGTTGGAAACTGGAGGAAAGGGGATCCTTTTATTTTGGGGTTTTGTTTTTGGGGCCTCGCCACGTAGCTTGCGGGATCTTAGTTCCCTGACCAGGGATCGAACCCGGGCCCACTGCAGTGGAGGCTCAGAGTCCTAACCGCTGGACTGCCAGGGGATTCCCTAGGTGATCCTTGTTATAAAGTGGTAAAGAACCTGGCTGAACTGTGTTCTAGTGTTTTGTGGAGGGTAGAACATGTGAGCCATAAAATTGGATATTTAGCTAAGGCGATGTCTAAGCAGTGTTGAAGGAGCAGCTTGGTTTCTCCTGAATCTTTAGTGTAGAATGCAAAAGGAGAGAGACGAAGAAAGAATTAAGTAGAAAGGAACCAGAATTTGGAGATTTAGAAAATTCTGTGTGCCATAATGCAAAAAAAAAAAAAAGAGAGAGAAAGCTTGTTCTGAACAGAACACTAAGGGTGTGGCTGAACAACCATTTCATAAAGAGATCGTGGGTGGGTGTGACCACAAATCTCATCAGTCTGGGGGGGCGGGGAGGGGTCAGGAGATGGGATTATACTAGCAGAGATGCTGCTGGTTTGAGCTAAAGGGGACCAAGAAAGCAAGACAGGAGAAAAGATGGTCAGATTTCTTGAGTTCCACAAAACCAGACCACAGAGCTTTTTGGTTACAAATTTACACTGTTATTCAAGGAAAGGGAAGGACCCTGAAGGCAATTTGGAGATTATCAGGCCACCACCTAGGGTTTAACAGGCCAGAAAGCCTTGAGAAGGACCCCTACTTGCACTTGACAGAGCTGCAGATGCAGAACCACTGTCCCAGTGAGTCCAGAAAGGCAGAGCGTTGAACCAAAGAGGATTACTCTTGAGCCTTAAGATCTAATGGAATTTGCCTTGCTGGGTTCTGCACTTGCTTGGGACCCATCACCCCTTCCTTCTTTCCTGTTTCTCCCTTGTGGAATGAGAATGCCTATCCTATGCCTGTCCCACCGTCGTATTCTGGATGCATGAAACTTGTTTCACAGGTTCGCAGCTGGAGAGGAATTTGCCTCAGGATCACTTGTATCTCAGGTCTCGCCAATATCTGATTTAGATGGTACTGAGATGAGACTTTGGACTTTGGAGCTGATGCTGTTTAGAGTTAAGACTGTTGGGATTTAGGATGGAATGAATCTATTTTGCATGTGAGAAGGACATGAATTTGGGGGGGACAGAGATGGAATGCTATGGACTGAACTGTGTCCCCTCAACATGATGGTATGGAGATGGGGCCTTTGAAAGGTAGTCAGGTTTTGATGAGGTTGTAAGGTCCCACTGTCATGAATTAGTGTCCTTGTAAGAAGAGACCAGAGAGCTTACTTATTCTCTTTCTCTGTCACGTGAGGACACAGTGAGAAGGTGCCATCTGAAAGCCAGGAAAGACTCTCAACAGACACCAACCCTGCTGGCACCTTGATCTTGAGCATCAAGCCTCCAGAACTGCAAGAAAATAAATTCCTGTTGTTTAAGCCGCAGGCTGGTCTATGGTATTTTGTTATGGCAGCCCAAGCTCACTAAGATGCTTCTCAAATAAAAACACTGAACTTCCTGAGTCAGCAAGGATGCCTCTAACAGACACGGGGAGAAGTCTTGCACAAAGAGCTGGGGCACGGGGTGCAGTGAAAAGGGATGAAACACACAAAGGATACCATTTCAAGGCAGGGATTGACTGAGTTCCTACCATGCTCCAGGCACCGAGCCAAGCTCCATCTTAGAGTAACACTGCTCCTGGCCCATGGATACCCAGGGAAGCTGTTGTTCTGGCTGCCTCTTGGCAGCCTTGCTTCTCAAACCTCCCTCCAAGGACAGAGGGTGACAACTGCCCCCAGCCTATCAAGGAAGCAGCTGCACCCAGCAAGCTGGGAGGCTGCATGTGCCCAGAGCAGACTGTTGCCGTTCATTTAATTCTCCAGGCCCAGACTTAGGCCAAGCATGGCGATGGACCTGCCAGTCTCCAACTCCAGTCGCCTCTCCGAGCCTTTCCCTGCCCACTTCCAAGGTCCCTCCAGCCTCTGGGCAGTGCTGCCACCAAGAGGGAGAACTGACCTGGGTTTCACTTCCTCTGGAGGAGATGTAAATAAACAGTAACTAATCAGCTCTTGGCCCATCAGCATCCACTGCAGGCAGGCACCCAGCCACCAAGACCATCGGTCTCTTCCCTGCTGCACTTGGAATGGCTCCACAGCTTTGGAAAAAACGCTGACACCGGGGCCCCAGCCCTGAGTTCCTCATTTCATTGCCTGGGATTCGGCCTGGGCATTGGCTTTTGTAGATTCCACAGGCAGCCAGGCCTGAGCTCCACCACCCCTGGGATCCACATCTGTGAAATGGGGCTCATGGTACCTCCTAAACAGGGTGTTGTGGAGCTGAAGTGTGAGACAGCCTGGGCTGGGAAGGGAAGGGAATCGTTCGTCAAGGGCTAAGGGGAGCCCTGTGCCAGGCGCCACGCTAGGGGTGGGCTCCTCTGCAAGACCGCTTGGCAGGCTCCCCTAGGGGGTGGTGCCCCACCCTCGCTGGCATCTGCCCAGCTCCTTACCACTTATGGAGCCCTTCACTCCGTGAGACCAAGGCTGGCACACCATGGCACCCAGCAAATGTCTATTAGATGAAGGAATGGACGGGGTCCTTTGACTTCCGTGACAACTTTGAGAAGTAAACCAGAAAGAGATCCTTATCTTCCCCAATCCCATAGAAAGAATGGGGAGTTCAGAGTCAAGGTTCTGTCACTAGCTTTGTGTCCCAGAGACACAGTTAAGGGAACTTAACTTCTCAAAGCCTTTGTTTCTTCATTTGTAAAGTAGGACTTTCTAATAATTCCTTTGTTATGAAGCTATTCTGAATTGCTGCTGAGACAATATGTGAGGGAAACACTTATAGAAACTATTATTTGATGAGGGAATTGAGGTTCAGATAGGTTAAGTGACTTGCCTACAGTCACACAGCTAGTAAATAGTAAAGCCAGGAGCAAAGAACTTCTGGAAGTTTCCCACTCCCCACATAGAAACGAAGGCCCACATATACTTAAAAACAACAAAAACAAACACCAAAGTAAGTACCTGGTTAAAGAGAGAAAGATTCAGATATTTAGAGAAGAGATCCTGGGCCTTGTTTGACTCCCAAGGCTCCCCCAAAGGGGAGAGTGTTGCAGTGAATTTTGCAGAAAGGAAGAATGAGGCTTTGGGTAAAGATTTTTTTTTTTTTTTTAAAAGAAGGACTAGCCTGGGAGAAAACTCAGAGAAATGAATAAGCACAGAACGTTGTTTGTCCACGATGGAGAAGCTGAGAGGGAACCATTTAAGAAGAGGCAGTTGTGTGGGAGAAGTCTTTGCCATCTCTGGGGGGGGCCTGGCAGCCTACAGCCGGGGCCCTGTGTGGCTCAGAGCACAGCACCTCAGCTCCCACCCAGGGCCAGCTGCAGGGGTGCCCTAGAACGTCCTTACGACCAAGCTCCGTGCCCAGGGACTTGCTCACCCAGCGCTGGTTCCGCGTGAAGCTCTGTCCTGAAGTCCCACTCAGAGAAGGAAGGAACCTGTAGTTACAGACCACCTGTCCTGGCACCTGTGATCACAGGAGAAGCATTCTCCACCCCATTACACAGGTGGGGCTCAGAGATGCTAGGTCACTGGCCACTTCCCAGGGCCCCTCTGGCCTTCACATGTCCTGGCCATTCTTCTAATGCATGGCTGTGTGCCTCCAGCCCCGGAATCCACGTGTCTGCTCTCGCCTGGGCTCCCGGTGGACTCTGGGGGCAGGCTCCGGGTGGGGCTGCCTGGCAAGCAGGCTGGCATTACCTAATTTCTGGATGGCTTCTTTTTTTGTCACCTCATTTCTCCAAGCTGCCTGGCTCTGAAAGCCTCCATCTCAGACAGACAAATGAGACTCCAGCCTTGCTCTGCCTGAGCTCCAGCAAAAGCAAGAGATCAGACGCTGCCGTCCTGTTGGAAGAGCTGCCAGGATCCGGATCACAGGGCACTGGGGGCAGTGGATGTCTTTAGTGGGTCCAGTGCCCTACTTTTGGCTGTGACTTCCCTTATTGGGCTTTGCCCTCTGCTGTAAGGTGTCTGGGGTCAGCATTCTGAGCACTGGGGCCTCTTCTTCATCAACCAGCCGCCCTAGAGAGATGGACCCTTGTTAGAGCCCGCCTCTGGCATCCTAAAAGCCTCTCCTCCCTCCCCAGTCTCTGCACTCGGGGAAGAAGGAAGTAAGCAGAGCGCACACTGGGGCACGGACTCAAACAGGCCCGCACACCTGCAGGTTGAAGCCAATTCCCAGCGGCAAGGCTGGTGTGGGCCCAGCTCAAAAGCAGCCTTCTGGCCCTCTGGGCCCCAGCCCAAGGCTGCAGCACCTGCCTCTGAAAGGCCCTTGGAGAGGCTGAGGAGAGGCCCTAGGGCATCTGGCCTTATCCTGCCCCGTGCTGGCTGGCAGGTGGGGTGGACAGATCCTCCCTGATGCCCTCCCTGGGCTGTGAGCATGTCAAGGGCAGGATCTGTATCCCACTGGACTTGGTATCTCCTGGCCCAGGTTAGCATTCACCGGGGCCAAGCACTGTTCTGAGTTAACCCACTAACCCTCACCCCTTCCCGAGGAGGTGCTATTCCCATTTCTCAGGTAGAGAAACTGACACTCAGACAGATGAGAGTCAGGAATGGGGAGTGAGGATTCAACCAGGCATGGTTGAATGGACTCCCGAGTCCATGTTGTTGACCATTATACTATAGTGACTCTTGACGAGTAAATGATGTATGGATGGATGGATGGATGGATGAAGCGATCAGTTAATGGCTTGTAGAGAGACAGACACGAAAACCCCCTGTTCAAAATTATTTCCTCTTTTAAGTTTCAGGGCCTGTGAATCTGCTATTGAAATGCATCCCTTTGAGCTCTAGTCTGTGAAGCCCCTCAGGAATTGGAGTGATGGCAGTGACTGGCCGTGTACCATGGCTGTGGGATGGCTAGGTGAGGCCTATGGCCTGGGAAGAAGTCATCCCAGTATGTGAGGAGGGAGGAACGGGGTGTTGTTGGGGGTTTCTGTGGAGATCGCTGCTGCCGCTGTGATCTGTGGTGGAGCTGTGGCTGGGACTCAGGCTCCAAAGCCTCCGATCTGGGTCTGAGTGGCTATGCCTCATACTGCTGTGTGGCCTGGAGTGTCACGTGGCCTCTGGGGGCCCAGTTTCCTCCTCTGTCCTTGGGGATACTGAGAGTGACCTCGTGGCTAATGGTTAAATAAGCTACTGTTGGTAGTGTGTCTGGCACTGAGTAGGTGCTCCGCAAATGGAAGCCGTCATTGTTGTTATCACACAAATTATAGCCAAAAACTAAGTCAGTGACGATGACTAACCCGCTGTTCCATCTG
Source organism: Platanista minor (assembly GCA_004363435.1). Classification (NCBI taxonomy): domain Eukaryota; kingdom Metazoa; phylum Chordata; class Mammalia; order Artiodactyla; family Platanistidae; genus Platanista; species Platanista minor. Next base: position 16,620 of record RJWK010024835.1, on the reverse strand, counting down.
AAATGGGTTACCACTCTGGCGACCCTGTTTCTGGTGTCCCAGGGACACCCCCACCCACCCACCCCCCTGCTGCCCAGCCCTCCCTCCTCCCACCTCTGTCCCGGCCTGGCCCCAACTTCCTGTCACCTGGACTCCATCCAGTCTGAAAGGGCAAGAGAGCACGCGGTGAAACCAGGAGGACGAAGCCCCTGGAACACCTGCCTTTCCCTGTTTCCCATGTTTGTCTGGTCCCAACTCTTGGCCATCTTGGGTCTCCAGCTTCTCCTCATGCCCTAGCCCTTTTGTCTAACTTTTTTCTCTCTCCCCATTCCGTGGCTCCCCATGGCTTTCATTAAACTCTAATTAAATGAGGCAGCAGGTGGCAATGACAACACCCTCTCCCTTGCAAGTGCTCATCAAAGGGTTGTGCATGACACACCGGAGACACACGGGATGAAGAGAGGCCTGGGCCCTGGGGGGGTGGGCGTGGGGGTCAGCAGGAGCATTCCTTATGCAGCCATGACCTGACACCAGAGACAGGGAAGGTCTGAGGGCTCGCTGTGTGTCCTGCGATAATTCTGTTTGTCCATCTGTCACATCAGGACAGGAATCCTCAGTTCTGTACACCCAGGAGTAGAGGGAAGGTACGAGGTACTTAACAAAGATGACCATGAGAGTCCTGGTCACCATCCACTCCACCAAGGACTAGTGATAATAACTAGCGTTCAGGGAAGGAATCCTAGTTGACAAAGCCTCTCTCATAAACTCTCTTGAACCTCACAACCACCCCATGAAGCGACAGAGAAAAATGGCACCATTAACCCCATTTTACAGGTGAGGAAACTGAGGTCTTGAGAGTTTAAATGACTAGGCCACAGGGCTGATCCCCGGAACCATTTTCCCATCCCTTTCTGAGACCCTTTTCATTTTGTATACTCAGCCTCTGCCCCCGCCTGTGAGTCCCGCACTGCACCTTCCCCGGGCCAGAACTGGGTGCTGGCAGCTTGGAGAGTCATGTACTGAGGACTGTGGCCACCACAGAGCCCAGCCTCAGGCGGGCCCTCACTTGCTCCACAAGGCTTTTTCCACTCCTGGCCTGGCCTCCCTTCGTTCCCCTTAAGAACACTTCCAGAATGGCCCTCCCCCAGCCCCAACCCCGTCATCCCCTCCCACACTCCACGGATGTTCTTGCCTCCTGTGACTCCTGACGATCATGGTCCTGAGCAGGAACAGCCTTTAGTCCAGCCCCAAGCCTGGAAGCACACCTGCCTCCACCCCCTTTTTGTTTTCTCCTCTTCAGTCTTAAGGCTGCAGGAGGCCCCCCCCTTCCTTTCCCTTTTGACCTCTCTCGCTCCTGGCCCTCCAGGCTCCTTCTGCATCAGTGGTCAACGTTCTCTTCAGAATTTCTGGGCTTTCCTCTGCACTGGTGCCCCCAGCCCGGCAACATGCCGTTGTCTCTCCCTTCTTCTTTGCCATGGCATTTTCATGCCACTTCCCCATTCGACCTGAATTCTTAAAATGATAGTCCACACCAGGGTTTGTTGACCTCAGCACTAGTGCCATTTGGGGCCACATCCATTCTTTATCGTGTGTTTGCCTCCATTTTCTTGGGCTGCCATCACAAAATACTATGGACTGGGTGGTTTAAAAACAGAAATTTATTTCTCACAGTTCTGGAGGCTACAAGACCAAGGTCAAAGTCTCGCAGTTGAGTTTCTAGTGAGGATTCTGCTCCTGGCATGCAGACAGCCACCTCTTCTTCATGCCCTCGCCTGGCCTTTCCTCTGAGTGTGAGAAGAGAGGGACAGCAAGCTCTCTGGCAACTCTTCTTATAAGGGCACTAATCTCATCAGACCAGAGCCCCACCCTCATAACCTCAACTAACACTAACGACTTCCCAAAGCCCCATTCCCCCCTGCCACCAGAATACTGTCACAACTGGGGTTAGAGCTTTAACGTATGAATTTCTGGGGAACACAAACATTCAGTCCATTACAGAGCTGTAGGATGTTTAGCAGCATCTCTGGCATCTAGCCACTAGAGATGCCTTCCTTTCAGTTTGGAAAGATGATAAAGGACCTAGAAGCCAGTAGTGAGAGTTATGATGTACACCCCCACCACCCCGAGTCATGATTGTTGTTGACAACCCCAGTTGTGACAACCAAAAATGTCTCCAGACCTTGCCAAATGTTCCCTGGAGGACAGAAATCTCCCCATGCTGAGAACAACTGATTTACATTATTTATTCTATTTTCTTATCCCAGGATATCCAAGATAATTGAATACACTCCTCAATTCACTTGTAATTCAGTGTCTACTCCTTCCCCAATTTACTGCTTTAGTTAACACTCACCCTACCCTGTATTGTAAAATCATTTGTGTTCATGGCACTGAATCACACTGCTCTAGTGGAACATTTACCACTCTCTACTTCTGGAACCTCTTCTGGCTCCAGAGGAAAGCCCTGTTAGTCGCCCTCCTGATTGCCAGCCTTTCTCCCGCCTTCCTCCTGTAGTTAAAGCTGTTTCTACTGTGACTGAAATACTAGTTATTCAAGTGACCATCTTCCTTGCAGCTAGGGCTAGGTAATGGCATCTGAGGGAGAGTCTACCTGCGAGAGCTTCTAGGAAAGATTTACTTTCTGAGAAAGGGGAAGGAGGGACACAAAGAAAAAGCCACATTATTGGTTAAAAGAAAGAAAAGAAAAAAGAAAACTGATGTTGAAGCGGCTGCAGCCATCTTGCAAACATGAGGAAAAGCCAAAGACAAGCCTGACTTATTGAGCCAGTGAACCAACCCTGGAATTGCCTACTTCTGGACCTCTTGTGAGAGAACTAATGTTCTTATTACCTTAATCAATTTTAGTCAGCTCTTCTATTACTTGTAGCCAGCAGTATCCTGACTGATGCAGCTTCTAAGACTCTACTCTGTCCCTGTTCTCTGGATGATCCTTTATCATCTTTTTTTTTTGCAGTACGCGGGCCTCTCACCGCTGTGGCCTCTCCCGTTGCGGGGCACAGGCTCCGGACGCGCAGGCTCAGCGGCCACGGCTCACGGACCCAGCCGCTCCGCGGCACGTGGGATCCTCCCGGACCGGGGCACGAACCCGTGTCCCCTGCGTCGGCAGGCGGACTCCCAACCACTGCGCCACCAGGGAAGCCCTCCTTTATCATCTTTTTCCAAGCCTTCTCCTCTTCCCCCTCCCCATCAACAACAAGTTGGTGTTCCAAGGCTTACAGTTCTTCTCACTCCCATCATCTCCCATCATTTCACTGACATCCTAGATGCCGATGACTCACACATCTGAACCTAGTGCTTTCCTTGAGCTTCAGACTTAAACCCCATTGCCCACTAACACACAACCTCTTTGTTCTTTCTTTGGTTGGTTCCAGTTTCTCTGCCACCCCCTTAATGTGAGGGATTTCTCAGGGCTTATTCTTGCACCCTTTTCCCTTTTCTAGCTGTACTTTCCCCCTGGTTACTTCATGCATTCATGTAACTTTAAAGACATTTCAATATTGAAAATCCAGGGCTTCTCTGGTGGCGCAGTGGTTGAGAGTCCGCCTGCCGATGCAGGGGACACGGGTTCGTGCCCCAGTCCGGGAAGATCCCACGTGCCGCGGAGCGGCTGGGCCCCGTGAGCCATGGCTGCTGAGCCTGCGCTTCTGGAGCCTGTGCTCCGCAGCGGGAGGGGCCCCAACAGTGAGAGGCCTGCGTACCGCAAAAAAAAAAAAAAAAAAAGAAAATCCAAGTTGATACCTAAAGCCCTGAGCTCTCCATTGAGGACTTGAAAACACAGTTGCCAACTTACCACCTATCCTTGGAATGTCCCACAGAGTGGTCACACCCACATGCCCAGTACTCAGCTCATCCATCTTCCTTAGAAACTGCTCTGGCTTGTGTGCTCCACCTCAGCGGCGCCACCACCGTCCTCCCAGACCTGAACCAACCAATTGTGCAAGATGCCTCCTTTTCTGTCTTGCGTCTTGCAGGAATCACCAGGTCTCTCTAATTTTACCTCCCAAATGCCCCTTCTCTCTGCCCCTTCTCTCGCCACTGCCTTGGTTTTGGCTGCCGTCAATACTGCAGTCACCCCCCAATTGTCTTAGCACCTCCACTCTTGCTTCCCTTCAATCCCATCCTCCACCTTGCAAGCAGAGTGATATTTCTAAAATGCAAATCTTACCGCCTCACTTTTCTGCTCAAAATTCCTCGTGAGTTTTCAGTTTTTAGCATAAGGCCTCCAATAGATGACAAATTAACAGTTGAATAATAGGGAGGGACATCTGGAGACCCTGCTGGATACCCAGCTCCCCCTTCCTTCCCCAAACCCCAAACACACATGCATGCATGCACATGTGCACACAAGTGCCCAGCAGCACACGCACTGTTTCCTACATTAGTTTTGTTTAGACTACAGATGTCATCTAGTCTGCCCTACCTGGATGTCCAGTATGTCCAGGAAGCACCTCTACCGCAGCTCTGGCAACATCCAGCATCTACTGGATACTCTCAAATGACATGCAGCTCACTACTTTACAGGATCCATTTCAGGATCCTGTTTTGAAAGTCAAAAATCATTTAAGTGATTTTTGTGACTGCATACAATTTAGGGTCCAGGATAGCCTGTAACTTGGCACTAGCAAGGCTTGTCTTACTTGCCTCGTTAGAACTTGGAGGTTCTTAGTGCAGTTTGTACTTGGGTGTAAACAGAAAAGAGAATGCTTCTGAACGCCCATTACATCACCTCCCGGTGCTGGCTCAGCAATCGGCTGCTGGCTAAACTGGCTAAAACCAGTTGGAGCTGAGCTGCTGGACTGTAAGACCAGACTGGTATGAACAATAGAAACAATGCATCTTTTCAGGGTCCTGCTCACCAGAGAGGCCCAGGCCACTCTGCACCTATGGAAGGGATGATATTGTCACTGAGCTGTGCAGCTCCAGGTTCAAACCCCAGCTCAGCCACTTAAGAGGCATGTGACCAAGATTGGATAACCTCTCTGGGCCTCAGTTTCCTCATCTGTGAAATAGGTTGTCAGTAGGACAAGGACCATGTCTCTCAAGTGCCAGGTGCTTACTAGTTTCTCAACCAATGGTCGTAGCTAGGGAACACCGTTCACCAGCCCTTTCCTCATTCCTACCTGGGCTCAGAAGTAGGTGCTTCTGGACTTTATGAATGAATGAACTCGGTGACTTGACTAATTAACGAGTTTGTACATCTCTGGCTCAGGCCCTCTAGGCCCCCTGTTTGTAGACACCCTCGCCCTTGAGGTTAGCTGTCCAGGCAGCCGCAGGCCCTGCAAGGGAAGGGAGGTCTGCCATTTGGGGGGGTAGCTCACTTGGGGTGGGAAGGATTAGGAAACCTCTGTGGCCACCACATCTAAGCACTCAACCCAGAGGGATGTCTTCTGTTGCCGTCCTGACTCCCAGAAGTGGCTTTTAGAGGGGTGAGTTCAAGGAGCTGGTGAGAGTGCATACCAGGTGAATGTCAGGTGTCCTTCTGGTTCTGAGAACACTTGATGTTCTCAGATGTGAGATGTGACATCACCTTGGGAGCTAAAAAGAGCCTATCACTTCACAACAAGGACCTACTATGGAGCACAGGGAACTATATTCAACGGAAAAGAATCTGAAAAATAATATGTGTGCGTGGGACTTCCCTGGTGGCGCAGTGGTCAAGAATCCGCCTGCTAACGCAGGGGACACGGGTTCGAGCCCTGGTCCGGGAAGATCCCACATGCCGTGGAGCAACTAAGCCCGTGCGCAACTACTGAGCCTGCGCTCTAGAGCCCACGAGCCACAACTAGTGAAGCCCGTGCACCTAGAGCCCGTGCTCCGCAGCAAGAGAAGCCACCGCAACTCAAGAAGAGTAGCCCCAGCTCGCCGCAACTAGAGAAAGCCTGTGTGCAGCAACAAAGACCCAGTGCAGCCAAAAATAAATAAATAAAATAAAAAATAAAAATAAACCCACTTGCTTCCAGAGGTCAAGAAGAAAATAACATTAAAAAAAAAAAGAATATGTGTGTGTGTGTGTGTGTGTGTGTGTGTGTGTGTGTTTGGGTGTAACTGAATCACTTTGCTATATACCTGAAATGCTGTAAATCAACTATACGTCCACTAAAAAAGTATAATTAAAATAAAAAATAACCCCTCACTCCACTGCAGAAAGAGACCTGGAATGGGCCAGGGACAAAACAGGGCCCTGGCATCCTCCTGGACATGGGGTGGGACCCCATAGAGGAGGCAGCTGATTCAGCTAGAGTACTCAGCACACGGCCTGCCGCAGGGTAAGCAGTGCTGGCCTACGTTGCTTGCTGTGTTTGGCGGAGCTTTTCTTGGAAAGAATAAAGGGCTTATGAGTAGAGCTGAAACCAGAACACAATATAACCCTGGTCACGGCACCCCACTGCCAGTGTCCTCGGTGGCCTCCCATTGTCTGAAGGTAGAGACAGTCCTTGAGCCCAGCCTGAAAGCTCCCACGGGCACCCCACTCAGCTCCGCGGCCACATGGCCTCGGTCCAGTTCTTCGACCCCCGCCTTCCTCCGGAAGTGACCTCTGACCTTGCCTGGAGCCGTCCCAGCGGGGAGCCGCTGGGTCTGCTCACCTGGTAGAGAGTCACGGCCCCTGGGAAGAGGAGAAGCAGTAAGAGGCGTGAGGTCTGGGTTTCCCCGACTGCTCGGTGACTCCATGGTTTCCCTGCTCCTGTGAGCCTACACCTGGTCCTCTGTGCCCCCCCCCCCCGCGTCCCTGTTATCACCTGCTGGGGGTCGGGGGAGGGCAGGTGGCAGCTGGGGCGCAGCACACCCTTTCCCAAAGAGGAAGCGAGCGTTGCTTTTTTTAAGCCCAGCTGCTGCACTGCTAGGCGTCAGCAAGGGCAACTAGACAGCGTGCGCACCCACGTCTGAGATTTAGGTTTCTCGAGGCCAGAGCTGGTGCCCCAGCTGCCCACCTTTGTGGCTTGTGCATGCCCGCTGTGCCCAGAGACCTGGCTCAGTCTGTCACTCAAGTTGGGAAGGAGCTATGAAACGTACACAGGGGCAGGGGCTAGTGTTTATGAAATGATGCCTGAGAAAATGCTTTGGAAACATTTATGTATTACAGAACTATATTTCTGTTGCCATTGGAGACTAACAGTCTGGGAAGATTTCCCTGGGACTTACAAGTAGAGTAGGGAGAAAAGAAATGGCCGAGGGTGTCACTGTCCACATGGTGAGTGCCTGGAATAATCCAAAGGCTTTCTGCACTTGCAAGATTAGGCAGAAAATAAGAGGATTTTCTCCAAGTGATGATAATAATTAGTATTAATAGTAATTAACAGTAATGACATGTCAATTCTTGTGCTAGCCACTTTATAGGCTGGATCTCATTCATGTTCACTACACACTGTGAGAAAGGACTGCTGTCATCTTCTCCATTGAAGAGATGAAGAAACCGGGGTTCAGGGCTGCTGGCTGACCTGCCCAAGGTCACACGCAGCCAACAGTGGCAAAGCCAGGATGCAGACTGAGGTGACCTGACTCCTGAGCACGAGCTCCAAGGCTGACTTTACAAGAAAGGGTTAACTCAGCAGCCAAGTCACATTAGGCCAGGAGTGTCTCAACCTCTGCTGCACTTTGTTATCAGTAGGGGAGCTTTTTAACAATACCGATGACATCAGGGGTCTCCAACCTCTGGCATCTAATGCCTGATGATCTGAGGTGGAGCTGATATAATAATAATAGAAATAAAGTGCACAATAAATGTAATGTGCTTGAATCATCCTGAAACCATCCCCTTCCCCCCCGCCACCCCCCCACCCCCGTCCTTCCCGGCCCGTGGAAAAACCGTCTTCCATGAAACCCGTCGCTGGTGCCGAAAGAGGTGGGGGACTGCTGGATGACATGATGGGGTCCCATCCTAGACCAATGGGAAGGGGATGGGAGCGGGGCCTGAATACTTTCCAAAAGCGTCTCAGGTGGTTCCCCGGCCAGGGTTGGTCAGGAAGGGCCCCGGAAGTTGCATGGGGGGGGGGGTGGCGAGGAACTGTCCACTTGAGTCTGCCCCGCCCCCCCCCCTGCACCAGCCCCCTGCCCCACAGGGCCGCTGAGCAGAGGCCAGGGAGTCTGACTTTCTCGCCCTGACCTTGGCTTAGCACTGCCTCTGGAGACTGCTCCGAGGGTCCCTCCCACACGCCCTCTGACTGACACAATCTACCTGAAGCCAGGCTAACTAGCACAACCCCTGGGCCCAAGAGGAAAAGGAGCAAAAAGCCTCTTTTTTTTTTTTTAATTGGGTCAAGAGAAAAACAGAATTCTGGAAAATGCAAGTCATGGTTAGCACTCCCATCATTTTTCGGGCCGCTGCTGTGCTCTGCATCTCCCACATGTAAGAGCTGCTTCTACAGTGTGAGGGGGTGGGAAGCAGTACCAACAAGATGAGAGCCTTGAAGCTTTGAGGGCGGTGAGGGTACCAGGCCCCGTGCAGGCCGGGTTCCTGCTTGATCTCAGCCTGGCCTGTGGATGCCCCGTGAGGGAGGTGGTATCAGGGCCTTTGACAAGCAAAGAGGCTGAAGTTAAATAACCGTGACAGAGGACACACAGGCGTGTAAGGCGAGACTGGCGCCAGCTTTGCCAAGCTCGTGGGCAGCCTGAGTGGCTCTGCTTGGTGGCATCTCCAGGGTGGTGGGGAGCCACCAGGCCCCACCTGCCCCACTCACTTTTGTCCCTTCTCGCTGTCCTGTGTGACTCACAACATGGGCTCAGGTGGCCCCAGGCCTGCAGATCTGGGGAGGTCGATGGACCTCGGCCACCGGCTCCCCACAAAGCCACCTGAGTGCTCTGGTTTGCTCTGTGTTCTTGAGAAATCAGGAGAGGACAGTTCAGTCTCCTGGGGGCTACATGGGGTGGAGAGGAGGAAGCCCCAGGACCTGGGAGGGATGCTGTGTGGATTCTGTGGGAGTCCTCCACGTACCAGACACAGCCAGAGCTCAGCCCTTCCACCAGACGATCCGGGAGAACTCCCGTTCCCTGTCCTGTCTGCCTTTCTGACTGGCTCTCCTGCCAGCTTTTCCACAGGCGGATGCAAACCTGTCAGGGTGGGAAACGGGGGCCCGTGGGGGCCGGGGAGACCCACTGTCAGTCGTCACTTTCCTCCCCCCTGTGAAACAATACTCACTCATTAGGCTCACATCCCCTAGCCCTTGGGCTGAGATGGGCACTGGGGCTGCCAGAATACACAGCCCAGGAGCTGGTAGACTCATGGTTTCGTGGGATAAACACACACAGTCGCAAACTGTCATGCCACATGATGGCTGCAGCACCAGAGCGCATACAGAACATAGCGTTAGCCCGGAGCAACGCGTGATTAACTTTGAGGAGGGAGAAGTGCCAAGTCAAGGGGGTCCAGGAGGATAGTTTGGAAGCAGGACGTGACTCTGAGCACACAGGCGGAGTTCCACCTCCTCCCTGGAGCCCCCATCTAGCCACTCCCACCTTCTCTGGTCTCCCCTACTCAGGATGCAAACCTCACATCTTCTTGCATCGCACTGGTGCTCTCTTAATTCTGCTTTGTTCATGATGGTTTTTTGCCCATGGCCCTCTCTCTCAACTGGATTTTAAGTTCCTTCAAGTCAGGGACTGGTTCTGGTATTTTCTCTCCCCACAGAGGGCTAAGATGGTGTTGAGCTTCCTGGGATGCTTCATACACGTTACTGAGTTAGTGAATTCGACAGCCAGTTCTAGGCAAGGTGTGGGAATGTGAATGAGGGCAAAATTAGCCCTCATTGATACTTTCCCTCAGAGAAACAGTAACCTTTACCCTGGAGGGGAGGCAGGTGGGAAAGCTAGCCAGCTTTTAAATGTTTCATGAGCTGGCTTTTCGCAATGTACTTTATGACCTAAGTGTAGTCAAATATAATGGTAAAATTAATTTCAAAGTCAAATATTAGGCTGAGGATTATGTGCTGTTTGGAGTGATTAAAACTGCTGCTCTGTTCTGTAATAACACAGAAGAGGAAGGACCAAGACAGTGTATTCTGTTCAAAGAGCAAAAAGGCCCAGACAAGTGACATTTTCCCACTCTAGCTTCTAGTTTTAGAGGGAAAAAGAAAGGCAAGTAAATAGCTGATAATGAAATTACCTTTTACTATTAATTTTTTCAGGGTAACAAATATACCTTATTTAAATATCAAAAGGTACTACAATGCTTATAATAAAAAGCAGGGGTTCCCTGTGAGTCTTACTTTTCAGAGGAAATCACTTTCCACTCTTTCTTTTTCTTTTTTTTTTTTTAAGGGAGGGTGTGAGGGAGCTCTGAGTGAGGGAGGGGGTGAGGGAGCTCTGAGTGAGTGCACTTTCAACTCATTTAGACATTTTTCTGGTATTTTCCTCCATAGTTTTAAGTAATATATTTCTCAATTTTTTCCCATTATAGACATGTATTAACTTCCTACTATGGCAGAGGAAAATTCATTTTTTGCATTTTATACACATGAGCACATTCATACTCATTCTTCAGTATGGTATGTCACCTCTTTTGGATTAATGAATACTCAAATTTTATGTTGCCGTGTCCCGGTAAATATTGTTAAATATTGCTCACAGCTAAGCCTCAGAGTTTGCTATAATTACATTTCCCCTCATGTACAGTGTTTTGCTTTTCCTGGAGTTAATCACCATGTTACATTTGCTCCGATTTTTAAGTGCCTCTCACTAATTCCTCCAACTTCTCGTTAGACTCTTCTCAACATGGACAAACACATGAAGTGTAAACTCAGATCATTTATGCCTGTTATGGCATGAATGCAGAGGTCCAGTGCCCTCCATCCTGCAGCTCCACTCTGAATGGAGAACTCTCTAGACCTACTGTACCATGTTGCCCTGGGACTTCCCTTCACCTCTCTCCTGTGTTAGACTAGATATTTCCTGGGTCACCTTTTGTTGGTTTATTCTCTTGTTTTGCTGAAGCACATCCTTTAGTAGTTTGCTGAGAAAGTTAATCTGTTAAGATTTTGCCTGTCTGAAAAACGTATTCGGTTTATCCTCACATTCAACTGGCCATCTGGAAGTTGTTCTTCAGAATTTTGAGAGTACTGCTCCACTCTCTTCTAGTTTCCAATGGTGATAGTGAGAAATCTGAATTTCTGATCTTTTGTATTTTCCTTCAGAAGTTTTTATGATAATCTCTTTATTCTTGGTGTTCTCAAATTTTACAATAACTTACCTATTTTTTATTTAATGTTCCCAGCACTTGGTCCAAATTTTCTTCCATCAGTTCTTCAGTAATTTCCTCCTCTCCATTTTTTTGCTCTCCTTTCTTCCTGGAACTCCTGTAAGTTTGTTGTTGGACTTCTTGGATTGATTCTCTTTTATCTTTTCTCTCCTGTTCTCCATCTTTTTGCCTTATTCTATTTCCTGGGAGACTTCTCCAACCTTACTATTCAACTCTTCTATTGAGAGATTCATTTCTCTTATGAGCTTCTTAATCTCTTCTTCTTCTTTGTTTTTTGTTTTTGTTTTTGTTTTTGTTTTGGCTGCATTGCACGGCTTGCAGGACCTTAGTTCCCCAACCAGGGCTTGAACCTGCACCCTCACGCCCTCAAACGTGTAGAGTCCTAACCACTAGACCACCAGGGGATTCCCTGAACTTCTTAATTTCTACAAGTGTTTTCTTATTCTCTGAATGTTTCTTTTTTATCCTGTTCTTACTTCACGGAAGCAAAGTCTTCTAGTTCTTCAAGGATATAAACTTCAGTTTGGCTGAAATTGTCTTCTGCTTCCTACATTATTTCAGCTTTAGGACTTTCTGCATTTCTTTGTCTCTTTGCTTGGTTAGATCTCTGGTGATTGTGTTAGAAGCTTTTGTCAAGTGCCTGAAGATGCTTGGCTTTCTCTTCATATTTAAGGATGGTGTCCTGGGTACATATTCATTATAATTCTTAAGAGCTTGGGCTCTGGAGTTAGCTAGACCTGTATTCAAATTCTGTTCATGCTTTAGCTCTGTTGTCTTGGGCAATTGACCTACCCTCTGTGAGCCTCATTTCCTTAGATGTTAAAATGAAGATGGAGGTTATAGTAATGACCAGGGCTGGGAGCACTGAGGGATTCTCAGGTGTTGATGCTGCACTTGTGGGACTCTGAGAATGAGCACCCCCTTAAATCTTGTGCCCTAGGTGTCCTGCTTGCCTCCTAGTCCCAGCTCTCCTACACACCTCACATGGTAACTCTCAGAATTTGGCAGAGTAATGCATCGTAGGAGCTTGCATCAGAGCCGGCATATGGTAAAGGCTCAGTAAATATGAGCTGTTACTTCAGATCAAGTGACATAACGTCTATTAATAGGAAACGTTTATTTAATATCCACCATATGCATTTGGAGCTATAACTATGAAATCAGAGGATTAGAAAAGAGAGGGGAAAAAAGAGAGGGAATAATAATAATAGTAATAATAATGAGAAGAAGGAGAAGGAAAGAATCATGATAATAAAAGTAGGAAAAAACAAAGGAAAAAGAATAAAAATTTAACCAAGAAAGGCTAAGCCTGGGAGACAGAAAACTGTATAAAACAAATTTATATTGGCACTGAGGCCGCAGCTGGGAAGATTTTCCGGGTGAAGAGAAACACCTTCATTGTAATGAGGAATGAGTTAATAAGAAAAATCTGGAATCTGTTTCTCTTCAGAAAAGCAGAAGTGATTGATTCTCTGAGGCTGCCTGAAGGAAGAGAAACAGCCTCAGGCCCAAGAGAAAATGATCTTTTACAACTGATGGCCCCTTGATTTTCACACAGGCCAGTCGCTTTGGCAGCTTCTCCACATTTTAATTGATCATTAGTCTTCTGGGCGGGGGCCTCAAGGTGACTTGAGTCAGGAGCAGGGCAAGTTTATGGGTCTCAGAAACAAATAAACAACCACTGGAGACTCCCTCCATCATTAAGATTATGGGAGATAAAATCTTTATGAAATGAAATCATCTCTCCCTAACTCTCTCTCTCCAAACACCAGAATGAAGTGAAAAAGTAGGGGAAATTTAGAAAAATATAAAAGAATCCAAGGACACTGTTTTCTTCTCCAAACTCACTGCCCTCCCCAATTTAAGAGCTCTGAGTCACTGGGCTCAGTTGGACTTTAATACCTAATGCGGTTATCATTGAACTTTTGTGTTGCCCCTTTGGACCGGGTCTGGCCTTCCTGGACAGGACAGCGGAACGGAAGCCATGGGCATCTGACAGCCAGGAAGGCTGAAGCATAGTGGAGAGACGGGGAGAACACGCTGGCCACCTCCCAGGCCTGTCTTGGAGGCATCCGAGGGTAGAAGGGGCAACCGCAGGACTTCCATCACCAGACACGAAGGAAACGTTTGATCAAAAAAATTGGAACTTCTTGGAATCTCACTGTTTCTTTGTGTTTTGCTGGCATTTAGGGAAGTGACTGAAAAATCAGATCTGTTTAAAAGTAAAATAAAGCACTAGTGCAGGGGATGAGGGGATCTGCTCTGCCCCTGAAGCCTTCACTGAGGGGCTCAGGCTTCCTGGGCGGAGCTGGAGCTGCTACGGAGGCGTGGCTCTGCCTCATATGAGTGGCCCGAATGCAACAGGACTGGTGTCCTTATGAGAAGAGGAAGGGACTCCCGGGATGGGCACACACAGAGGAAAGGCCGTGTGAGGACGCAGGGAGAAGGCGGCCACCTGCAAGACAAGGAGGGAGGCCTCAGGAGAAACCAACCCTGCCGACACCCTGATCTTGGACTCCAGAATTGTGAGCAAATAAATGTCTGTTAAACCACCCAGTCTGTGATATTTTGATATGGCAGCTCTAGTAAATTAATAAAGATATGATTACAGGAGTCTCCTAAAATTCTCTTCCAATTTCACTATTTGCTAAGTGAGATCAGAAGCAGTGTCACCTCCTGGGAGTGAGGATGGAGATGTTGGAGCTCGGAGGACAGAAGTGAAAAGCTGTCATCCAGGAGCGGGGGAGAGTGGAGGGACCAGGGAACACAGTTGGGTTCAGGAAGCACTGAGGGCTCACTTAGATTTAAAATAACACCGATCCGCCTGCTTATCATCTGTCTCCTCGTCCGTGTCCAACTGTGAGGATGGGCAGCTGAGGTGGGAGGTGGGACAGGGGCGGAGTTGACAAAAGGTTGAATTCCACCAGGGCTGCAGTTTTGTGAGGACCACAAAGCAAGAGAAGGGTAGGGGAGTCAATGTGTGTGAGGGATTGTGGATGTTCCTATGTGTACACGGGAGCTATTATCATGAGTGGCCGTGGAATTTCAGCTGGATAAGGAGGAAATAGAGAAGATGAGGACAGCGAGGGACCCATCAAATGTGGTAGGATCAGTGATTTGAGGTCCTGATCTGGTTGAGGAGTGGTGGGAATTGGGGTTCTGGAAGTAATGAGCAGGGCTGAGAAGGTAGCACGTGGTTAAAGTAGAGACGACAGAGGCTTTCCAGGCAGTTCTTAATAATGGGAAGGTCTAGCATCCGTGAAGGAGAGCGAGCAAGGAACAAAAGGACGGGATGTTAACAGAACCAACTCTGTTACTTCCTTGGTGGTCCAGTGGTTAAGACTCCGTGCTTCCACTGCAGGGGGCATGGGTTTGATCCCTGATTGGGGAACTAAGATCCTGCAAGCCATGTGATGTGGCCATAAAAAGGAGTTTGTTAGGACCAAATAAAGAAAATATGATCTTTGCTGAATTTTTATTTTGCTTCAAGGAAAAAAACCAATTTCTTAGCTCTTTAAGAACTCTCATCAAAGTTCCAGAAGCTCTATTAAAAGAGCCAAGGGAGGGGACTTCCCTGGTGCAGCGCGGCCAGAAAACCCCCCAACTCTGTGGATGCTGAAATCACCAAGAACTGTAGTCGAGGAAGTTGAGAGGGTGGCAGAGAGGCAGGTGCTCAATCACGAAGAAGCGAGGGGAATGACCCTGGCTGCCCCTAGTGAGGTCCAAGGACATGAGCTTCAACCCCGCGGGGTCTAAGGTCAACAGGTCTTATACGTGACCCTGATGGATATAGCCCAGGGGTCAGAAAGCTCAGGGGTGACAGGCCAGAGTCACACAGCTGCCCCCAAAGCTTGCTGTGGCTCCAGATATGGACACGTTCCTTACTCGTCCAGCCCTTTTCTGAGTTACCCCTTCACCAGCACCTCCTGAGGGCCCAGGATGTGCCCTGCACAGTGCTGGACACTCCGGGGGGCGGGGGTCAGAGGTGAAGATGGAGACTGGCGCCAGCGGAGCGTGGAAGATCCTGAGACCACACTGCTCCGCTCCTCCCTGCCCAGGAGCACACCCCGCCCCAGGGGGCAAAGCAGAAGTAGATCCTGCCCCACCTCACACACACACACACACAGACACACACGCATACACATACACGCACATAAAATGCATTCCATCAGTCTAAAAAGAGAAGTCTATTTAGATGTTGTGCTTGAAATTATACTCTCTGGTTTTCAGGAAGATACAATTGCTCATACAATAAAGGCTCATTTTCTCCCCCACGGTAGGGTTTTGATTCTGTGAGTGTGTCGTGCTCTTCACTCAAACACCCAACAAAATCTTCATTTGACTGAAAAACAAAAAGCCTGTCAGCGTGCTGACAAGTTACAACCATGAGTCAGGCAGGTGAGAAGGCAAAGCTACTCCCTTCTCCCCCTCACCTTCCTGACCACCGTGCTGGGATTCTCGGAAGCTCTCAGAAACAGTTCAGGCCGCCGGTCCATCTTCCAAATGTGACCAGTTCAGAGGAGAAGCAGTACATCTGAGCGAGAAAATCCCAAGACCACCTCCCCGTTCCCTTGACATCCTCTGCTCGGCACCTTTGCTGCCATCCAGAGACCTTGGCAGGAGCCTTCCTGCCATCCTGTTCTGATCCACTCACACATACACATTCACACATACACACTCACCGAACACACATACAACACACAGACACACACACCTAGCTCACACACACACTCACAGAACACACCCACTCACACTTTTTACTTCATAACCGCAATCGGGGAGGTAAGTGGACCCAGAGGGTGAGCTGGGAGAAGAGTCCTCCCTTCCAGCTCACCAGGTCACCGAGGTGCAACCTCCACTCCAGAGACAGTAGAAATATTCAGCTTAACATGGCCAAGTGTACGCGAAAAATGTTTAGCAGACAGTGTGTAGTGGTCTGAGTACAGCTTTGAATCATAGAGACTTTAGAAGTTTGGTGCTTCCTTTTTTTTTTTTTTTTTCCTACAAAGCATCTAAAGCATCTGGTCAAACCCTTCATCTGACAGCCATGAACGTGGCCCTCAGAGAAGTGAAATGACTCACAAGTGGCCTTGGCAACGACTTGACACAGTCCAGCTGACTCCTCCCAAGTCAGTGCTCTTCCTCCTCCTGAGCATGACCACACAGTACATGGGTGCATGCCCACACACACACACACACACACACCTCGCACACACAACCACACACACACCACACACCACACAGACCACACACACATCACACACCAAACACACACACCCCCCACACACCAAACACACACACCAAACACACACACACCCCACACACCACACACAACACACACACTGCACATAAACACACCACACACACACCGCATGCACACACAACACACACACAACACACATACTGCACACACAACCACACACATCTTACAC
>RJWK010024834.1:0-28102 GCA_004363435.1 Platanista minor | reverse complement strand
GGTAAAAAATGACAGTAGCTATCTAGCCTATAGCACTACCAGATATTCACAAATTATTTTTTTAATTCTTAATATTATTACAGTATTTTAAGTTGCTGTTTATCTATTATAAAAGTAATACACACTTACTATACAAAATTTAGACAAGTAGAAATGAGAAAAAAATTCTAATCATATTTCCATTACCCCAAAACAACCACTGTTACTCTTGTTATATTTCTTTCCAGTCTTTTCCCCTGCCGTATGTGTTTCTTCACACAGTTGCAATTATACTGAATATAGCATTCTTATAAAATGATTTTTTTGGTCACTTGAATCAACTGAACATTTGCATATTATCACATATTACTCCAAAATAACTTCTAGTGGCTAAATATCAGTGTTTCTAAGGTTGGAGTCCAAGAATCCCTGAGGTCTGTAAAGGCAGACCAGGCAGTCTGAGAATTCTAAAAAAAATATTTTAAAAGTCTGGGTTTTTATTTCAATAATTTTCTTAGTGAATGTAAGTATATTTTTAGTCATGAATAACCACATATAACTGAGTTATACAAGTTTTTAGTGCTGTTGTTGTTAGCTTTTACAATTATATTATTGCATTGTGAAACCCCTAAGTGGTAGATTTAACTTTTTATTTTAATTCACTGTTTATCACACTGAAACTTACAAAACCCTGAAAGACGTCTTATTCTTGGAATTCTCAGGCAACTCCAACATACCCCCTTTTCTTGTGATAAGAGGTGTCTGTACATTACTGGAATTCGAGAAATACTGATATACATTATTTAATAGACATATCAGATTACATAAGGATGAAACTGGGGTGAGGTGAGGCACTTGCCTCAGGCACAAATTAAGGCACCAAAACTCTCAGTAATATTTTTTAAAATGCCATAATCCATGATAAACAAAATACCAAAACTTTAAATAAGTAAAGACAGGATCAGTATTACTAATTTTTCCCTTGGCCTCAGTCTCCAACTTGATAGCCCTGTATGGCATTGAAATTACATAACCACAACCCAGTGTTGGTTCACTTGTTTCCACACATTTGCTTTAATCGGTAGTGCCATGATGAACATCTCTGTGAATAGTCATACACTCATATTTAGGATTATCTCCTAAGGAAAGAATCTTAAAGTGGAATTACTAGGTAAATAAGTACATAGTAAAGGTTCTTGACACACAATGACAGATTGTTTTTTAAAAACTTAATTTTATTTATTCTAGCAATTTGTGATAAAAGCCACTTAAAAAGTCTCTTCCCATGCTTGTTTTAATTTCCAATTTTTTAAATATCCATTTACAAAAAAAGCATTATAAGGTAACAAGATTAACCTCCGATAGCATCTGTTATCAACATTTCCTCAATATGTACTATGAGACAAATTTTACATACTGTTTCCATTTTTATGCCAAAAAATTGACGGTTTTTACCTTTGCGATTCCTTCTATTTCTTACAAAGTTCTACTTCCACAATAAAATACTAAGAAAGTTTTCATTGTTTCTAATACAGTCCTTTAATCCAGAGGTCAGCAAACTTTATCTGCAAAGGGCCAGATACTAAATATTTTTGACTTTTCAGGCCATGCTATCACAACTACTCAACTCTGCCCTGGTAGAGCAAAAGTACCCATAGGTAATATGTAAATGAATGAATGTGGCAATGATCCAATAAAACTATAAAAACAGTACGCAGAAAAACAAAACAGAAACAAAGAGGGCAGGCTGGATTTGGCCCACTGCTGAAAGATAATTTGCCAACTCCTGCTTTAATCCATCTGTGATTTATTGATATTTATTTTGATATATAATGAGCATTTTTCTTTTTCTTTCTTTGAATAGCTGATGAATTCCTTCCACTCACCATTAACATATTAACTTCCTCTAAAAATATCTCTTTTATGGCAATCTATTCTGCATCACTATCAGGCTGACTACTTTTATGATATCACACTATCCTAATGAAAAAAACTGTGAGATGTTTAATCATTTAATAGTTCGCCACATCTCTAATTTTTAGAACATACATGTAACATAATGTGTCTATGCATGCCTATTTATTTTTCTTCAAAACATAAGAAACCATTGATATTTTCATAATTGTATCAAAACTGTATCTTAATTTAGGAATAACTAATATCTTATATTAAAAAAAAAGTCTCTGCATTCATTCAAGTTGTTTTATCTGATACAAGCACTTTTTAGTTGCTTTGCTGTGGGAAACAGTATATCTTTTCATGATATTGTCTAACTGGGAAACAACTGATTTATAGAAATATTGCTCTGTTTTATGTAACTAAAATTCAACTAGCTACTCCACTAAACTTTCATGAATTCTATTAATTTTCTAATAAAGATCCTTACCAGTAAATGATGATAATTTTGTCTCCCCTTTTCCATTATTTCTTCTAATTTCTTTAACAAGTATTGGGTCGAAAATCCAACAAGAGTTAAATAATAATGCTGACATCAGTAATTTGTGTTCATTTAGTTATTATTAACAGAAGGTTTCCATCATTTTACTTTAAATTCAATGACTGTTATTGATCAGAAGTAGATATTTCCTTACCTGATCAAGAGAGTATCTATTATAAGAAATGCATAGTGAATTACATGAAATGTCTTTTGGCATCTGTCTATCTATCTATATATCTAGTCTTATTTGACCTGTTGATGAAGTTACATATATTAAGAGATTTTCTAATATTGATTCATCATAACATTCCTACATTATATAGTATATGAAAGCATATTACAAGTAGAAAACTCTTTTAAATCTCAGAAAACTCCAGAAAAAAAATCAGTATTCATGGGCATACTTTCATGGTCTCCAGTCAGCTCTCTTTCTCACTGTCTGTGACAGTTATTTCAGACTTCTGATACATTCCTTAAGCCTCAAGTACATATTACTTATATAATAAAGTAAAGTAAGAATATATCTTAAGTACTCTGCTTGTACACCCCACAATGCCTTCAAGGCATAATCATGTTTATGTTAGTATCCTCCAAACAATGATTACAAATATGTAATAAAAAGTCAATGACTAATAAACTTGAGAAGTGAAAATCTGATGACCCAAAAGCTTTCAGAAACAGAAAAACAGGTGTCAAAACAAAACCAAAAAATCCTCTACCAATATCTTTACCTTCCCTTTATTTACCATAAAGTTTGTATCAGTATCCCAAGACAGTATTTTAAATTAAAAATGAAGAACCCAGTTTCTATAACCAAGTTAACTTGACATGGCTAAAAAAAACAAGCCCCAACATTTAATTACTGCATTCCATTTTCCAAGACTATATGACTCACTATTGTGACAATTAATTGATTTGCTTTCCCATTCTAATCCATTTACTTCAATGAGAGATTACAGATTAGCTCTCCTTTTATTATGAGCAAAAAGAAAAGAAAAATACTCATGATTTTAATGTAATATTTACTGAATTTCCAGCTTTCAGAAAGTATAGAAAAGGGGAGAAGAAAAAATGACATCTCTGGCTCTTTAAAGTTTTTATTTTAAAAACTTCTCTAGTCATTTTTTTTTTAACTTTTATTCATAGAAAGTTTGGTAGACTATAATAATAAGGCCTTGATGAAGGCCCCTGATTGGCTCCTTCCTGGCCATATGGCCTTGAGTAACTAACTTATCAACCTCTATGAATCTCAGTTCCCTCACTTAAAAATAGAGTTAATATCATCTACTCTGGCCTTCTTGTATTAGCGGATGAAACAACAAAGTACACGTAAAAGTATCTGTAAGTATTATATACAGAATATATTATAGTAACATGCAATAGGATTTGAATGAAGAAATGTAACCGGGAGGACAAATAATGCTACGCCAATAACAGAGGCAAGAGGATGACAACTGGCAAACCCAGAAAATTATAACTGAAGAAAATAATCAAGAACAGTTGGGAAGAAGTAAATATATATATAAACATACAATTCAGTATCTTAGTGATTTATATGGGAAAGTAAAAAAATTAAGACCAAAGTGAACTGTGTAAAAAGGAGAATAAGGAAGTGAGTTGAAAGCAGAGCTACAAGTTAAGCAAAGAGAAAAGCCAAGGGAGGTTTTGACAAGGTGCCAGAAGCTAAAGCTATGATCTTATTACACCAAGAGAAAAGTTATTACAAGTAACTGATGGTCAAAAGTAAAGACTGACCACAGCTGTTAAATCTATCAGTATTTTATGAGCATTAGGTTAATAGTACTGTTTCAGATTCTGAGAGAATAATTTGTTGGAACTCCTTTTTCCAGTCTATGGGAAATGAATAAGAATGATAAAGCATTAGGCAGTGTTGAACAAGGAATATAGATTTCCAATGGTCACTGAGGAGAAATACCTAAAAGAACAGGACAATGAAGGAGGAGGTGGGAGAAGGCGAGAGGAAATAGGAGGGGGGGAGAGGAAGTAGGAGGGAAAGGGAGAGGAGGGGGAGAGAGAAGGTAAGGAAGGGATGGAAAAAAAAGAAAGAACCAGGTATCCATAGTTTAACATGAGGTCAGGGATTTCTAGAAGAGTTATCAAAGGTATGATCCCACAGGATTGGTGTAGCTGATAACAGAAAGGACTTCTCATAGAACACCTAGCTTTACCCACTCACATGCTGGAACTGCCTTATTGTGGGGTCAGGGCAAAGAATGCTTCTGGACCTTATGCCTAGGACTTACACAGATTCCTACTTGGTTTTTAAGAGTCTAATCAGGTGGTGAGCCCTTAGGGAAGTTCTTCCCCAAAATCATGATGAAACTTCATATATGGCATTTTATAACACATTATTACACTTTGAATAGCGATAAAAATGTAGGTGTTTCTGTGTCCTGACTGTTCCACCCTGTTGGTATTCTCCAATCACTGGAATCTCTGATTGTTTTCAAAACAGTAATATTGGGTTGGCCAAAAGGTTCATTCAGGTTTTTCCGTAAGACGTTATAGAAAAACCTGAACGAACCTTCTGGCCAACCCAATACAAATAACCTTTCCTGATGCCCTCTTCCCACAATGTATTTGGTCTTTGCTATAACTGCCTTTTCAGCTCAAGGAAAGTGTCACTGGGTCATATACAGGGAGAAAGTGATGTCTTTGGTACCCTGCCAGCATTATGATTTCTTATGGATTTCCCATGTCCAGATTGGGGCACTTAAAAGACAGGAAATCTGCCCTGTATAGACATGGTAGTAGTCTTCTGAAGCATACACTGCCATATGAATCTCCCCGAGGTGTCAGGACTCTTCCTTATCTCTAATTCAGATATCCAAGACCTCCACTTTGCCTGCTTTTATTAACATGCTTTCATTATTCAGGTGTTTTCATATTCCTTCTCTACCATCTTTGTAGCTACCACACTCACACCCATCCAACTCTACAGCTTTATCAACACTACCCTATACAGCTACCCTCCACTGGGCACCATGGCATTCTCACTTAATTGAAGCATCAATCTGACTCACATAAATCACCTACATCTATAAATCACCTATTCTTCCATTTCCTTACTCTAAAAGAGTGGTTCTCAATAGCAGAGGATTTTGTCCCCCAGGGGACATTTGGTAATGTCTGGAGACATGGTACTACTGGCATCTAGTAGGAAGAGGTCAAGGATGCTTCTAAACATCCTACAATGCACAGGACAGCCCCTCACAACAAAGAATTATCTGGCCCCAAATGTCAATAGTGCCGAGAAACCCTGCTAAGAGACATCTGAGTGAAAAAAACTTCTTCCACAGAAGTCTCACATTCTCAACCCCCCTAATATAAAAGAAAGATATGGAAAGGTAAGCTTTCTCCACATCAAATGTCATTTCAAAAAAACAGCTAATTCATGCTATCTTTACTTCTCAGCCTCTGCACTCATACCAGTTGTATAAAACACAGAACACCCTCAAACAACTGCTCTATTGCATATTCATCCCTTGGTCCTTTTCCTACGTTCCCAAATGATTACAGCATCTTTATTCCATTCCAACCACTGCAATGTCATTAATTGCATGGATAACTTCACTGACTTCAGCATTCACACTTACAGAATCTTTATGACTTTTACCTCCAGAGCAACCTTGATATAACAGAGCTCTATCCTTACCCTTATTACTCACTGATCTCAAAACTGGAATCCTACGTCACCCATCAAAGCATCAAAACCTCCTTTATCTTCTACCCACTGATCTAATGAACTGGCTCTTCAATCAATTAACTTTTCCAAAGATTGATTAATCCCATTAATCCCTCCTGAAAAACACTTAAATCCATACATAGCCTATACTTCATTAGCAGCAACTGCAAAAGGCTTACTACCTTATATAAACTCAATCACACCATAAACTCATAAACCACCATAAACTTTCAGCCATGTCTGTTGTATCAATCTCAAATCCTTGAAGACTCACTTTCCCTAATCCTGCACTGAAACTGTAAAATTCACAGAACAGTGGTATTAAGGAACGATGTGGATTAAAAGCCTTAACTACTACTTGGACAAAGCTTCCTATAACTCTGGTTGATTCCTTCTTATATGATAATTCAATTGCCTCAACCTTCATTAAGAGTCTCCTCTCACCCCATCAACAAAACACTTCACTTCTTAAGAACTTCCTTTCTTGAATGAATAATTCATGTGTGGAACAAAAGAAGGGGGGAAAAAAAGGTGAAATGTTTACTTGAGCATTGTCAGGTTCATCTTTAATTTTGTCTAGTAGTCCCTGCTGTGGTGCCATTGCTTTGTCATACTCATCATCCAAAGGTTCTTCTTTAATTCTAATATTTGATGCAAAGGAATTCCCCAGTTCCGAACCAATGGATTCTTTATTGGCAAATGGATAGCTGGAATCCTAAAACACAATATAAAGGATTAATAAATATTCAGATTTTAAAATTATTCCTCTTCAGGTTTAACACCCAAAGAAAAGCTCACTGGAAATGAAGAACTCTACGGACATTCATTAGAGTCCCTATGCTTACAAGTAAATGTGATATATGTCTAAACATCAAATACAAATAAAGAATCTAAGAGCAGAGGCTTCTGAGAACATCTCCAAAGATGTCCTTACGAAAATAATAAAGGAAATTAAAAAAAATAAAATCAGCGCTCTACCTAACACATAATTACAGTTTAGAAAATCACATAAAGAAAACTTGCAACAGTTACAGCAATCTACATACACACTGAAAACTTACCCTAAAGTTTGTTTCTGGGGTTTGTGGTAAATGGGTATGTAATGTTTCTTCAACTTGATTAGCTATTGAAAGAAAAACAAAACAAAACAAAACAAACACATGTATATGAATAACAAATCTTACAAAGAGTGACCTAAAAAGCTATCATTTGATAATCACTTCTCTTTTCCAACGAAGCTGCTCATTAGAGTGAAATGGGTACCAAAAAATACCCAAAAGGTAGTTTCACTCAAAACAAACAATCTGGCCCCATCTAACTTTTAGCCTTGCCTCATGCTCTTTCTCTGTTCAAACCTAAATAAATTGGTTACTTTATTCACTATGTTCTGAAAATTACTTATGTTTGTTCTTCCCCATTTCTGCTTATATCATTCCAAGTCCCCTCTATCCTAATCTTTATACAGTCTTCCAGACTCAGCTCAGTTCAAAATTCACCTCTCCTCTATAAAACCTGCCCTTGTCCACTGAGTTAAAAATCATCTCTCTCCTAAAAATACCTAAAACAGTTTCAGTTATTTGAAAGAAATTTTATTATACTGCCTTATAACAAACTCTTCTACTACTGTCTTTAATTATAAATTAAGTTTTATGCTATTCAACTGGTCGTTGACACTTCTGCTACTTGTCTTGTCCCTTCTGCTATTAGACACTATGTTCCTTGAAGATAAGTACCCTTATAATTTATCCCTCACAGGGATACTGAAAATACATATTGAATAATATATACTGAAAACTACAGTATACCCTTGTACAGTCTTGTACATAATGGATACTTAAATTAATTGTTATTTTTAACAATACTGATTTGTTCTTTCAATCATAGTTTTCCTAGCACTGTCAAAAGAAATATAAGGATTGGTATATTCTACCAAGCTTTCTTTCACACCTATTGAACATTTATTGAAATATTACTATTTTCACTACACCAGGTTAGGCTCCAAGAACTCAAAGATGAATAAGATACAATCTGGCCCTCAATAAACTCCTATACTAGCACGTAAGGCAAAACAAATACAGCTATAATACCGTGTGATAAGTACTATAAATAATGAGGCATAAACAAAATGCTATGGAAATATAGATAAGGAAACAAACATTCTTGATGTAAAGAGGTTAGGGATGACCATAGGGTAGAAGAGGTTTATGAGTTAGGTGTTGTTGGATAAGAAGCACTTTTACAGGCATATATATACAAAGAGTGAAAACGACATTCAGGCAAATGGAATAGCAGGAGGAAAGAGAGGCACAGAAATAAGAAAATGTATATATTCAAGAATGGAACTGAAGCTAAGTATAGGGTATGCTGGGCAAAGAGGCTCAAGAGGAGTCTCAAGAGACTTCTAAAACATAAAATAGAAATATTATCAAAAAGAAAAACCCTCCCTAATTTGGACTAATTGGTGGGACAGCAGTTTGAATTAGTGCTTACAGCACAAAGAAGTTAAATCCAACTTCAGGTTCCAATGTTCAACCAAAGAAAATGAACAGGTGATTCGAGTATCTTGCCTTCTCATCAAAATATTGCAACCAGGGGAGGGAGAAATGAGGTTTAGAGCTATTTTTCAACCATTTATACCATTACCAATAGTTACTGGGAGAAATTCAGTCACTCTGCAAAGAACAAGGATAAAAGAAAAATGACAAGCTTACAATGAATTTAACTGTTCATACTTTGCTTAGCATCAGAAGTAATAAAAGCTGTATTATTATCCGTACGTTGTTATTTATTGTGTTTTATGGCTCTATTCCAACAATTATTACCTGCTTTATCAAAAAAACTGCTTTTCAACCTTGAATCCAACTCTTTATGGGGTTTATCCAACCGTTTTTCACGTTCAAGATAAGTTAGGTCTCTATTTTTCTCCTTTCCAGAAAAAGTCTCTTTGCTGTTTTCTCTTACTAGACTAAAATCTTTCCGTATTGATTTAAAGACAGAAACCTGATCAAATTGTTTAGGAAAGTCTTTTTTTAATTTATTTTGAATCTGTATTTCATTTTCATTGTCTGATTCATGCTGTGTGACTCTTCTCTCTACTTCCAAGCTATCATCAGTATGAATTGAAGAAACAAGATTGTCCTTTGAACTAAAATCCTGTTCATCCTCATTGTCACTACCAACGACTGGAATTCCTGCAAGATCCCCAGAGTTCAAAAAATAATCATCTTCATCCAGCAATGAATTTTCAGATCCTGTTTGATTCGGCATTCCATAAGACATGCTGTCAAGGGTAGGAGTTAAGTTGTGGTCTATATCTTCAGACATTTCTGTATCCATGATACCACCACCTTAAAAAGTAAAATACTGTTTAGACAAATGATAGTGCTAAAGATGACCAAATTTATAAGGTCTGTCTGGCATTTAACCAAATATATATTTTTTCTTTTCAAACAAAATATAGATAATAATACTGTGGTATTCAATTAGCACTTTGATATAGGTGTGACAGATAAAATATCCCTATCTGACAGATAAGGAAATAGGGACGTAAAACTTGAGAAACTATTTCAGGTTAGAAAGAAAGTCAATGCAATATAGAAAAAAAGAGCACCAACTTCAGAATTAGACATATCTGTGTTGGAATCATAGCATGATTAACTGAAAATCTATGTGATCCTGAGAAGTAAACTCTCAGGCTTCTTCATCTGTAAAACAGTGTAATACTCACCTTGGAGATTAATTTGTGGTGAGGTTTAATGACAGTATGTAAAAAGGGCCTAATAACACAGTGACTGACACATAGAAGGGAATATAAAAGTGATAATTATAGTTATCATAGAGACTACTCTGGGGAGCTGAAATTAGAACCCAGATCTCTGACCTCAGAGTCCTAATTTCTCTGCACTAAATCTAATAAACACAGCAGTTAATGCTTATAATGGTAAATATTTAAACATAAAAATAAAATTTATCCAAGCCAGAATATATATTAAAAACTGTTTACTGTTCAAAACTACATGCTAAAGTCTCTTCCATTCCAAAATAAAACAAACAAAAAAAACCCAGCCCTGTATTTCTTTTTCCTGACCTAATTCACCTTTCTTTCACAAACTCCTAGGGAAAAAGTTTACATTGGTTTGTTTCTACTTCATCTCCCAATCATTAATCCTTTGATCTTAATGCAATCTGGTTCCCAACTTCGCATCGGAACTTCTCTCATTAAGATCATCAATGATTTCCTCATGGTCAAGTCCAATTATTTTTTCAATCCTTATGTGGCATATCCCTCCTAGATAAAATACCTTTGGTTTTTTTGTATTGTTCCCTAATTTTATAATTGTCCTATTAATTTATTTCCTACATCTCTTCCTCTGCTTTATGTGCTCAATATTCCAATTCTCGTCTCATTTTATACACTCAGACTATTTTATTCACCACTATAGCCTTGACTTTTGCTGTTGACTTCCTAAGCGTTTTAGCTTAGACCCTTCTTCCAAACTTCAGATATCTATATTCAATTAGCTTCTATGTCCCCCAGGGACCTTTAACTTAGCACTTCTAAAACCAAATTCATCATGTTCCCGTTCCAAGCATACTTTGTTTTCCCGTCATTTAATTAACAGCATCACCAAGTCAGCGATTTGCTCAAGATAAAAAAGAGAATCACTCCAATTCTCCTTCCGCTTGGACAAATTCTGCAAACTGCATTAATTAATATCTCAAATCCATCTCCTCCGCTTAGTACCATTCCAACACTCCACATCTCTTCCTGTTGACAGTGTACTAACTCAATCCACATGATATCTAGGAGGTAACCATATTCTTACAAATCCTGCCCTGAAACCATATTTAATTGGTCCATGAGCAAACTAGAACTGGTAAAAACACAGAGCGAAGCAAAGACTAAAAATATTAGTAGCACCGACAGCCTTGCTTTTATTTGTTCCTGAAGCCCAGGTGAACCCGTTGTGTGGCTGGATCTTCAAATCATTCCCTGGCTTCCATGATCCAGGGTAAATTCTTCTTTTTGTTCAAGCTGATTTGATTTGAGTTGGATTACTTATAATCAAGTCCTAACTGATACAGGGTCCAAACGAAAGCTTTCTTCAAGTTGCTCTCCTCCATAAAGACATCAGAATTATCTTTCTACACCATTAATCATTCTACATTATACCTTCACTTGAAATCCTTCAGCCTAAAGTACTCACTCGTTCATTCAGCACATATTTATTAGGAAATCACTCCGTGATAAGTACTATGCTAGATGAAAAAGATAGCTATGATTCCCTCTCCTCAGCGAACCAGACAAATGGAAGAAATAATAAAATTAGAAAATCACCATTTTCACTTAACTAATTATTTCAAACAAAGATGCTAAAATCTTAGGAATTTCTACAACTTAATTTCACATAGTATATATATTACAGAGAGAAAAGCAGGGAGGGATGAGAGAGCATGCACAAAACTATAGATATTCACTATACTGTCCTTCCAACTGCTCTATTTGAAAAATTTCATAATAATAGAAAGTTAGGGAGAAAATATAAATAAAGAAGCAGGGTGTTAAAACACACACATACATATAGTGTGATAAATTTGCCAGACTGTAAGCAACTAAAGGTCAGGGTTAGAACCTCCTCTTTACAACAGTTTATCCTTACTACCTGACCACACAGCATATGCTCAGTAACTGTTTCATACATGATATATGCACTCTGTGTGATCAACAGTTTAATCTAAGTTCTATAGTATATAAGAAGTCAACTAGAAAGTAATATTGCAAGCAACTTCCAAAATCTGTTTTAATTCAGGATATGGTACTAGGAAAAAAGGTAACCACCTGAAAAAACTGGATCCCTAACTCATACCAAAATAACTTCCAGATGTATTTAAGGTTTAGACATAGAAAATAAAACACCAGTATTAAAAAAAAATGGAAGAATTATTTTTAGGGGAAACACCTCTCTAAGGATGACAAAACCTAGAATAAAAGACTGATTTACTGAATAAAAGACCAAGCGTGACTATAAAAAAATTCCTAAAGAAAACATAATCCAAACCAAAAGATTAAAGACAAAGTTGTTGAAAACATTTTACTGCTCTTTATATCATGAAAGGTCATTTCCCTAATGGATAAAGATTAAGACTCATAGTTCAGTAAAGATACCAACAACCAAATACCTTTGTAAAAGCAAAGGATCTGAACAAACATTTCACAGGAAAGGAAACACTAAGGTTGAACTTTGCTCATAAGTGAAATGCAAATTAATAATGCAATTTTAGATAACATGTTCATACAGCAGGCTGATAAAGACAAAAGGTTTTGGTAACAGCCTGGCAGCTATGCTATTGGCCAAAGCTGCCAGTCTATAACCTGAGGCCAGAAAAGTATACAAAGAAGAGTCTGGCATAGACCGTATGTGAGCTGAAAAGCCTAAAATATTAATATTTACTATGTGGCCCTTAACAGAAAAAAAGTCTGCCAATCCCTGTAGTAGAATACTATTAGAGGAAGTATAAAATGGTACAGTCGTAAAAAAGAGCAACCAGGCAATATTTATGATACTTTAAATACACATACCTCTTGATCCAGCAATTCAACTTCTAAGAATTTATCCTACAGATATTTCTCAAAAGATCTATGAAAAAGAACATGTATAAGCAGCAAAGACTGGAAACAGCCTATCTGTTCAACACTGAGGCTCAATTAATTACAGTACATACCTAAAATGGAACATCATATAGCTGTTAAAAAGAAGGAGGCAACTTTATACGAGTTCTCAGGGTCAATTAGTAAAAATATCTGAGTGAGAAAGAATATACATATATATGTTATCCTACCACTGCTGTATGTTTTATAATTAATGTGTATGTACAATTGGTTTATACATTAAAATACCTTCCACTGATTTTCTGTGACACCAGAATCAGGTGGCTATAAGACAGAAACACTAACTCTTCAAAGCATATCCTTCTGTATCTTGAGTTTTGAAGCACATGCATCTATTGTCTATTGAAAAAAATTTTTTTATCCTTATTTGAGAATGTACTCAAGCTTTTTCAGAGATGGCAATTTCTAATAAAGCATCTAATTTGAATTTGCAATTTTGCTAGTTATCACACAATAAATCTGCAGACTGCATAAAATCTTATGAATTAAATTGTTAGTTATATTAATATATATAATTAACTGGAACAGAATTGTACTCATTCTTGTGGCCCAAATAAAAGAAATAGCTTCTGTTTCTCAGAGC
Source organism: Platanista minor (assembly GCA_004363435.1). Classification (NCBI taxonomy): domain Eukaryota; kingdom Metazoa; phylum Chordata; class Mammalia; order Artiodactyla; family Platanistidae; genus Platanista; species Platanista minor. The sequence continues at coordinate 14,727 of RJWK010024834.1, read as the reverse complement.
CTACATCTACAGAAAAAATGCAACACTAAAATTATATTTGGGGATCACAGTAGATAATGAAACACTTGAAAGCAAATTTCTCACAGAAGATTCCAAGCTAGTTTTTAGACACTGTGAACAGGCTTGGTATGTCTGAGGGAAAGCAAGGAATATAGGGCTGGAATTGAACAGGCGTGAGGAAGGGTGCTTAAAAATGACAAAAGAGAAAAAGTCAGAGGATAGATATATTAGGAATCTGCAAACCACAAAAAAGATCCCAAAGAGGAATTCCATGATTTACGTTTTACAAGGAACACCCCAGCTTCTGCAGGAGTACTTTAAGGCTGTTAAACGTTACAGGGAGTGAAGAAGGGAAGGAAGAACACCACATAGGATGCTAATGCAATAATCCAAGGGAAAACTGGTGGCTAAGAAGAGTAATGGTGGATGTGAGAAAGAGTAGTCAGATTTGGTTATAATTTGAAATGAGAGGCATTTCTTGGTATATGAGAAGCTGAATATAAAAGAAGTCAAAAAGAGCACAACAGGGTGCCATTTCTTGAGATGTAAACACTAAGGGAGTAACAGACTGAGAGGGCTAGAATGAATAGTTTGGTTTGGACCCATTAATCTTGACAACCTTATTAAACCTTCAAATGGAGATATCAAGAAGGCAACTGGACATATTAAAGAGTTAAAGAGGAGACTCTTGTCAAGAAATGACATATAAATTTGGGAGTCATCAATGAAGTTCATGGGACTAGTTAAGATCACCTAGTGACTGTACTTACTACTGATGGAAGAGAGCTGAGAGTCCTGAGATACTTCAACTTTTAGAAATCTGTAGAAAGGAAGGAATCAGAGAAAGAGGCTAAAATGGAACAGCCAATGAGGTAGGAGGAAAATTAGGTGGGTGACGTTATGGAAGCAAAGTGAAGAAAATATTTCAATAAGAAAGAAGTGGCCAACCATAATGAATGTTGTTGAGATAACACATAAAATGAAGACTGAAGACTAATTATTAATATTGGGAAAAATGAAACGAACTTCTTCCTTGACAAGAGCTATATCAGTGAAAAAATGGGTACACAAAAGCTGGAGTGGGGTGATCCCATAAAGAGACTGAGAGGATAGAACTGGGGAAACTTAAGTACAAACAACTCTTTAGAGGAGTTTTGCTCTAAATTAAGGAAAATGAGCAGAAACTGGACTAAAATCTGGAGTGAACTGTTTTTCTGACTTTGTATTTTTGTTTTGTTTTTTTTCTTTTTTTTGGTGAGACTGTTTTTCTAAAGATGGAGAATATTACAATATGGGAAGGATCCAATAAAGAAGGAATAACTATGGGAATAGAATCTAAAAAAAGAGTAGATATATGTGTATGTATAATTGACTCACTTTGCTGTACAGCAGAAACTAACACAACATTGTAAATCAGCTATTCTCCAATAAAAAAAAATAATTAAAAAAAAGAGGGAATAACTGGTAAGTTCAGAGGGAAAAATCTCTGTGATCAGTACATAATTTTCCTTTGTGAAAGAATGAAAGGAGCACATGGGTTAAATGCAGGTTGGTTGTTAGATTTTGTAAAAGGAGAATGAAAGTTATTTTAAGCAATTTAAGTACAATATTTGTGTCTGATAATGAAAATAAATTTCAAAATGTCAAATCAACTTTTACTCCTTATCCTCCTTTTGCTCAGTCCTTGCTTTAGTGGCATACTGATATTTATATACTATACCAAAGAATCATTTCATTTTAAGGTACAACCACCAACAAGGAACCCACATAGATGAACATTATGAAAGGGCTGTTAGTTACTTTCATTGTCAATGTATTACTCAATTACTTCCATACATTTTTGTTTTAATCAAAGGATAATTTTCAGAACTAAACTAATATCAATTATAATTTTAACTTCAGAAGTTATGGTTCTATAACAATTCTCTGACACTGTTTTTCTCTCTTATATAAAGAAACAAAGGATCAAAAGAAAAAAAAAAAAACCCACAAACTCCAAAGAATGCAGAACAAATAATAAGCATAAAAATGAGGTAATCTTGGTTCATCTTAAATAAAAACTTAAATCTGCATTTTGTTTCTAAGAGATGATTTATTTTTATTTTCAATAAAATACAATCTCCTAACTAATAAAAGCCTCTTTATAAGATCAGGAATGCAGTCACCAGTTAAAAGTCCAATAAAGTCAGGAATCTTAAAAATGAAATGTACATGCCTTAAACATTTACTTTTACTTGGAATATATAAAAAAGCACCTTGGCCAATCAATGATGATCAATCAAGACTTTGGAAATGGGTATGCTAATTTGAGTTCTTTCTTGAACAAATCAGAGCCATAATGCAATCTTCATGATTGCAACTTTGGTGTCTTTAAAATGGCATGAGGGACTTCCCTAGTGGTCCAGTGGTAAAGAATCCGCCTTACAATGCAGGGGACACAGGTTTGATCCCTGGTCAGGGAACAAAGATCCCACATGCCCATGGGGCAACTAAGCCCTCACGCCACAACTACTGTGCTCACGTGCCTCAACTAGAGATAGTCTGCATGCCACAAACTACAGAGCCCACACGGTCTGGAACCCACATGCCACAACTACAGAGCCCACACGCCCTGGATCCCACATGCTACAACTAGAGAAGAGAAAACCCTCATGCCACAACTAGAGAGAAGCCCACGCGCTGCAATGTGCCACAACTAAGACCCCATGTAGCCAAAGATAAATTAAATAAATAATAAATATATATTTTTAATGGAATGAGAAAATAAAGACACTTGCCCCTCCACCTTTTTACTGACTTTACCTACTAAGTCTTTTTAAAGCTTTAAAATTATTCACAGAAACAACAATTTACTTTTCAGAGGAAATTTTATTAGTGCCAAAATGGTACAATAAAAATTATTTAATTACAATGACAAGTACTACTCGAAGAAACAGGTTTGGGAACAACTGACTCTTGGTGAGCATGCAATTCATCAAGAGCTGAATCAAGTTGTCTTTGTCTGAAACTACTACATGCTCCTCAATGGCCACTCTAGCTTCTTCCCTTAATGACAGATCCTCATTCTCAATGAGGCACAATTTACAGTAACAACAAGAATGGTAATTCCTAATTATGATCCTAAGCTGAAGAAGAATCTTAGCTACTAATAGGCCAATAACCAACAGAAAACTTTTCATGAAAATGGGACAATAAGTGAAACACAACAATCCAGTGTTCTTTCAAACTCCAAGAATCAACCCATTAGTGAGCCAGGGTCATGACTTGTTTTTTTTAAATAGGCTAGAATGGAAAACAAAGAACATAATTCAGAGTGACAACAAGTAATGCTACAAAACACCTGTACACACACACACACACACACACACACACACACAAGCAGGTCTCAATGTAAGATATATTTCTAACAATGTTTCAAAATTTAAAAAAAACAGTGGTAATGGATGTTAACTAAATGTATTATGATAATCATTTTGCTATATACATATATATATATATATATATATATAGCAAATCATTGTGTTGTATACCTAAAACTAATACAATGTTATATGTCAATTTTATCTCAATTTTTTTAAATGTCTTAAAACAAAAACATGCACCCCTAAGATAATTTTGCCTCTGATGCACAATAATGCTTGAGGATCACTGAACTAAACAATGCTTCTCAACGATTACTGGATAACAGAATCTCCTGGTGAGCTTGGAAATGGATTCCTGAGCTCCACTTCTAAAGATTCTGGTCCAGTAGGTCAAGGGTGGCAGCCAAGGATCTGACTTCTAACATACTCTCAGGTGATGCTAATACTGCTGATGCCCTACCACACTTTAAGTAACAGGCTCTAGTTTTTTATGAACTAGCCACAAATAAACTGCAGGTAATAAATCGCTGTACTCAGAGGCTGAACAGCGATCTTCAGATTCATCAAGTCCAATCTCTTATCAGATGGTTGAATTTCTTCCACAAAACCCCAGGTGGTCAACCATCCCTTTGAATGTTATACCAACAAAGATGACCCACTGAATGCTCTACCACACCAGAGATGAACCATTTATGACAGTTCACAAACAACCCACGTTAAGTTCTAATGAAGATGAATTAGTTTTGTCAGGGAGTCATAACTAAAGATTACAGCTCTAGGGGGCTTCCCTGGTGGTGCAGTGGTTGAGAGTCCGCCTGCCGATGCAGGGGACACGGGTTCATGCCCCAGTCCGGGAAGATCCCACATGCCGCGGAGCAGCTGGGCCCGTGAGCCATGGCCGCTGAGCCTGCGCGTCCAGAGCCTGTGCTCCGCAACAGGAGAGGCCACAACAGTGAGAGGCCCACGTACCACAAAAAAAAAAAAAAAAAGATTACAGCTCTCTTTTCTTGTTTTCATTTAAATACGTGTTGTTACTGTTGCATACTATTAAGGTATGCCACTGTTCATTCTATACATTCAATGAGGAGAGATGAGACTCATAAGTGAGATTCACAGAATTTATTTTCACTAATTTTTGCTTTTATTTGTTCCCACCGTGGGGAAAAAACAGTTTGAAACCAGTGGAATACTTAGAACAACCTGATTTTATAACTTACTAAAAGGTGATTAACAAATGTGAACACTTGAAACACCTCTAATAGAAATCAGTTATGTTTTACTTATTTCAATAGTCCACCTGTACACTATTAAAGCTAAAATATAATTTAACACACATTATAAAATAAAACACATTAACTATTTCTTCTTCACTATTAGAACAACTGAAATAAATACAATAGACTTTACTCACTGACATTTACAGTGCTCTGAAAGCAATGATCAAGAAGATCAGAGACATCTATAAATGGATATATTCAGCATGTACCTAAAAATTGTCCAGGGTCTATTAAAACTGAAAATATCATTACAACAGAATATTGGACATTATAATGTTTATATGTTTTTATAACATTTCAGAAAACATATTTCTTCTGTAAGTAGAAAACAATGAAATTTTAACAAAACAAAAGCAAAAGTAATTTATGCTAATAGTTGCAGAAGCACAACGCCAACAGAGGTATGGAGAGACAGTTCCAACTGCGTCCCAAACCACAGTTCTACAACATTCCTGCTATTCCTGCTAATTCTAAAACTTCTCTAATATATTTACAGATAAACAAAGATCTGTTCCAGTCCTGAACCTAATTTTTTATCCCTTTTAACCGGGAAAAAATGCAACGTTAAAATAATCATTTTTAATGGATAAAGAAGATGTGGCACATATATACAATGGAATATTACTCAGCCATAAAAAGAAACGAAATGGGAGATATTTGTAATGAGGTGGATGGACCTAGAGTCTGTCATACAGAGTGAAGTAAGTCAGAAAGAGAAAGACAAATACCGTACGCTAACACCTATATATGGAATCTAAGAAAAAAAGAAGTGTCGTGAAGGGCCTGGGGGCAGGACAGGAATAAAGACACAGACCTACTAGAGAATGGACTTGAGGATATGGGGAGGGGGAAGGGTAAGCTGTGATAAAGTGAGAGAGTGGCATGGACATATGTACACTACCAAACATAAAATAGATAGCTGATGGGAAACAGCCGCATAGCACAGGGAGATCAGCTCAGTGCTTTGTGATCACCTGGATGGGTGGGATGGGGAGGGTGGGAAGGAGGGAGACGGAAGAGGGAGGAGATATGGGAACATATGTATATGTATAATTGATTCACTTTGTTATAAAGCAGAAACTAACACCATTGTAAAGCAATTATACTCCAATAAAGATGTTAAAAAAAATCATTTGTAAGGGCTTTAAAACTGTGGAAACATAGTAACTTGCACTTTTCCCCCTTCAATGGCATTAGTAAACTTATAACAATTCCATGCTGTTACTCTCATGAACTCATTAAACACAAGATACACCAATTCTACTGGCACATATTACCTGCGACAATGGTCAACAGAGATTTAAACAAAGAAAGAAAAACTCCTACTCGAACAATTTTATAGTAGGGGTTGGCAAACTACAACCCTTGACCAAGGGATGGCCCCCGAGCTAAAAACAGTTACTACATTTTTGAGAGAGTAGAAGAAAGAAGACAAAAGAGAGAGGAGGGGGAGGGAGGAAGAGGAGGAAGAGAAAAATACACAGGAGGCTATGTTTTCTGACTACAGCCAACAGAGCTTAAATGTTTACTATTTGGCCCTTTTCAGAAAAGATTTCCTGAGCCCTACCTACAGGAATATTACTGAGTGTAGTTCACACTTTACAATAACTGCATCATGCCAGAAAAACATACGAAGCTAAATAGGCCTAGGAAAGTCCTTAGGGCAATTATCTACAGAGCTATTTGTGAGGTATATCCAAAATGATTTAGAACAGGGCTTCCCTCGTGGCTCAGTGGTTAAGAATCCGCCTGCCAAGACAGGGGACGTGGGTTTGAGCCCTGGTCCGGGAAGATCCTACGTGCCGTAGAGCAAGCCCGTGCACCACAACTACTGAGCCTGTGCTCTAGAGACCACGAGCCACAACTACTGAACCTGAGTGCCACAACTACCGAAGCCTGCAGGCCTAGAGCCCATGCTCCACAAGGAGAAGCTGCTGCATGAGAAGTCCGTGCACCACAACGAAGAGTAGCCCCCGCTCGCTGCAACTAGAGAAAAGCCCGCGCGCAGCAATGAAGACCCAACGCAGACAAAAATAAAACAAAAAATAAAATTAAAAAATTTTTTTAATGATTTAGAACAAAGAAATTGTAAATTAGGCTCTAGCTACAATCCACTGTCATGAAACTCTACTTCCAGCTGTGGCACAGTACTGATAGCAAAATAATCCTCCTGTTGTGAATAAAAAGCTTAACAAAATATATAAAACAAATGTATTCAAAGTATGGACAACAATCAACAAAAGACTGGGATCTCTGAGAAAGTGAACTAACGAGGTGACCGTCCTAGGCTTTCTGCCTGGGAACATATAGCAAGTTCCAGTATAGAGAGGGAAAACTCAAGTAGAGAAAACCAGTCGCAATAAACTGGGGAGACAACACACTGACAAAGCTAAAGGAGCTGGTATTTGCAGGACAGATTACCAAAGAAAAGACAAAGACCCACTGAAAGAGGACTAGAAATTCTTTGCCTGAACAGTAAACCACACATGAGACAGTGGGAAAGGTTACGCTTGTGTGATGTAAGGGAACATATGGGAACTCTGTACATTCTGCTCAATTTTGCTGTGAACTTAAAAAATGCTCTAAAAATTAAAGTCTATTTTTACAAAAGAAAAAGAGACCTGGTCAAACAACTGGGAGATCAATGGAGACCTCTGAAAAGTCGCACAAGGTAGGGCTAAGGGGACGTCCCTGGGGGTCCAGTGGTTAAGACTCCACACTCCCAATGCAGGGGGCCAGGGCTCGATCCCTGGTCAGGGAACTAGATCCCACGTGCCGCAATTAAAAGATCCTGCATGCTGCAACTAAACACCCCGCAGGTGTCAACGAAGATCCCATGTGCTACAACTAAGACCCGGTGTAGCCAAAAATATAAATAAATAAATATTTTTTAAAAATGAAATAAAAGTAGGGTTAAACTCATTTTAAAGTAAAGCCAATCCTAGAACTGCCCTAACAAGCTTTAAAAACAAGTCTCAAATCCTAAAGATGCTACCAGAAAACTACTAGAGGTAATCAATGAATTTGGTAAACTAGCAGGATACAAAATTAATGCACAGAAATCTCTGGCATTCTTATACACTAATGATGAAAAAGCTGAAAGAAAAATTAAGGAAACACTCCCATTTACCACTGCAACAAAAAGAATAAAATACCTAGGAATAAACTTACCTAAGGAGACAAAAGACCTGTATGCAGAAAACTGTAAGACACTGATGAAAGAAATTAAAGATGATACAAACACATGGAGAGATATACCATGTCCTTGGATTAGAAGAATCAACATTGTGAAAATGACTATACTACCCAAAGCAATCTACAGATTCAATGCAATCCCTATCAAACTACCAATGGCATTTTTCACAGAACTAGAACAAAAAATTTCACAATTTGTATGGAAACACAAAAGACCCCAAATAGCCAAAACAATCTTGAGAAAGAAGAACAAAGCTGGAGGAATCAGGCTCCTGGACTTCGGACTATACTACAAAGCTACAGTAATCAAGACAGTTTGGTACTGGCAAAAAAACAGAAATATAGATCAATGGAACAGGATAGAAAGACCAGAGATAAACCCATGCACATATGGTCACCTTATTTTTGATAAAGGAGGCAAGAATATACAATGGAGAAAAGACAGGCTCTTCAATAAGTGGTGCTGGGAAAACTGGACAGCTACATGTAAAAGAATGAAATTAGAACACTCTCTAACACCACACACACAAGTAAACTCAACATGGATTAAAGACCTAAATGTAAGGACAGACACTATAAAATGCTTAGAGGAAAACATAGGCAGAACACCCTATGACATAAATCACAGCAAGATCCTTTTTGACCACCTCCTAGAGAAATGGAAATAAAAACAAAAATAAATAAATGGGACCTAATGAAACTTAAAAGCTTTTGCAGAGCAAAGGAAACTATAAACAAAACGAAAAGACAACCCTAAGAATGGAAGAAAATACTTGCAAATGAAGCAACTGACAAAGGTTTAATCTCCAAAATTTACAAGCAGCTCAATATCAAAAAAAACCAAACAACCCAATCCAAAAATGGGCAAAAGACCTAAACAGACATTTCTCCAAAGAAGATATACAGATTGCCAACAAACACATGAAAGGATGTTCAACATCACTAATCATTACAGAAATGCAAATCAAAACTACAATGAGGGATCACCTCACACCGGTCAGAATGGCCATCAACAAAAACTCTACAAACAATAAATGCTGGAGAGGGTGTGGAGAAAAAGGAAACCTCCTACACTGTTGGTGGGAATGTAAATTGATATAGCCACTAAGGAAAACAGTATGGAGGTTCCTTAAAAAACTAAAAATAGAACTACCACACAACTGAGCAATCCCACTACCGGGCATATACCCTGAGAAAACCATAATTCAAAAAGAGTCAAGTACCACAATGTTCACTGCAGCTCTATTTACAATAGCCAGACATGGAAGCAACCTAAGTGTCCATAGACAGATGAATGGAAAAGAAGATGTGGCACATATATACAATGGAATAATACTCAGCCATAAGAAGAAACGAAATTGAGTTATTTGTAGTGAGGTGGATGGACCTAGAGTCTCTCCTACAGAGTGAAGTAGTCAGAAAGAGAAAAATAAATACTGTATGCTAACACATATATATGGAATCTAAAAAAAAAAATGGTTCTGATGAACATAGGGGCAGGACAGGAATAAAGATGCACACATAGAGAATGGACTTGAGGACATGGGAGGGAGGGGAAGCTGGGATGAAGTGAGAGAGTAGCACTGACATATATAAACTACCAAATGTAAAACAGATAACTAGTAGGAAGCAGATGCATAGCAGAGGGAGATCACCTTGCTGCTTTATGATCACCTAGAGGGATGGGATAGGGAGGGTGGGATGGAGGCACAAGAGGCAGGGTATATGGGGATATATGTATACATATAGCTGATTCACTTTGTTATACAGCAGAAACTAACACAATATTGTAAAGCAATTATACTCCAGTAAAGATGTTAAAAAAAAGTCTCAAGAAGATCAAGCTGATCCAAAGCAAACTAACTGCATGTCAGAATGAAAATCAACACTCCTAAAGAAAACAGAATATAGAATATAAAATATAATGCGACACTCAACAATGTAACAGTGTAACCCAGCATCCAATCAAACATTATCACACATTTGAAAAAGCAAGACATGAGAGTCATAACCAGAAGACAATTCAGCCAACGGAAATGGAGCCGGAAATAATACAAATGATAGAATCACCACAAACGACTTGAAAAGTTATAGAAAAGTATAAAGATTTAATGGAAAACAGGAACTTGATGAGAATAAAATTAGAAACCGTATTTTTTAAAAAGGAACTTCTAAACTGAAAAATATAGCTGAAATGAAAAATCAACTGAATGGGTTAATTGCACATTAGACCATGTAGAAGAAAATAACAGTGAAACAGGAAGAGAGGGCAGTAAAAAATTATATAGAAAGAAGCATAGAGTTTAAGGCTGAAAAATAACAGAGTGTCAGACATGTGATACAATATTAAGCAGGCTAACATATTTAATTGGAGTTGGAGAGATGGGTATTTGAAGAAATAAATACTTTCTAAAGCAGTTGAAGCTAAAAGTGCCAGGAAAAAAATCTTGTCAACCTAAAATTCTATAAGAGAACATAGTCTTCAAAAAGGAAGATGAGGGCTTCCCTGTTGGTGCAGTGGTTGAAAGTCCGCCTGCCGATACAGGGGACACAGGTTCGTGCCCCAGTCAGGGAAGATCCTACATGCCGCGGAGCAGATAGGCCCGTGAGCCATGGCCATCTGGAGCCTAGGCTCTGCAACGGGAGAGGGCACAATAGTGAGAGGCCCGTGTACCACAAAAAAAAAAAAAAAAAAAAGGAAGATGAAATAAAAATATTTTTAGATGAAAGCTGAAAGAATATGTTACCAACAGACCTTCATGACAAGAAATGTTAAAGTTTTTTAGCTAGAAAGAAAAGGACACCTGATGGAAACCTGAATCTCAACAAGAGAATGAACACTGGAAGCTGACAGAATTAAAAGCAAAAACAGATAACCCCATAGTAACATATGAATGGTTCAACATCTCTCGGCAAGTAATTGAACAGTCAGAAAATCAAGAAAAATAGAAAAGTCCTGAAAGGATGCTGTCAATCAATTAAACCTAAATGACATTTATAAAATGTTAACCCCAAAATGGCAGAACACATATTCTTTTCCAATACACATGGAACAATCACCAACACCAATCACATTATAAATGATGGAAATATTGTATGGTAAAATTATCAAATAATGGAACTCATACAGAATATCTACTTTGATCAAAATGTACTCGATAACAAAAGCACATGTGGAAAACCCCCAAATATTTAAAAATACTTCTTTGAAAAAAAGCCATAGGTCAAAGAAGAAATCACAAGGAAAATTAGAAAATATTATGAACTGGATGGCAATGAAAACACAACTTACCAAAATTTGAGAAGTGCAGTAAAAGAAGTCCTCAGAGGGAAACTTATGGATTTATACACTTCTATCAAGAAAAATTCTAAAATCTATGACCTAAACTTCTGGCTTCAGAAGCAAGAAAAAGATCAAATTAAGCACAAAGTAGAAGGAAAAGTAAAGATAAAAGAAAAATCTATGTAATCGAAAATAAACAGTGAAGAAAAACTAAGGAAACCAAGAGCAAGATCTTTGAAAAGAACAAAAATGATAAACTCTTAGACAAACTGACCATAAACAGAGAGAAGTACAAAAGGCAAACAAGTACATGAAAAAGATGTTCAACATCACTAATCATTTAGGAAATACATCAAAAGGACAAAAATACCCACACTGGTTAGGATGTGAACAAACTGGAACCCTTGTGCACTAGTAGTGTGGATGCAAAATGGTACAGCTGCTATGGAAAACAGTATGGCAGCTCCTCAAAAAGTTGAGAATAGAATTACCATACGATCTGAAAAGAATTAAAAGCAGGGTCTGTAAGAGGTATTTATATTTGTACACCATGTTCATTGCAGCATTATTCACAACAGCTTAAAGATGGAAATCATCCAAGTGTCTGTCCACTGATGAATAAACTGATAAAATGTGGTATATCCATACAATGGAATATTGCTCAGCCTTAAAAAAGGAAAGAAATTCTGACATATGCTTCAACATAGATATACCTCAACGACATTATTCTAAATGAAATAAGCCAGTCCCATAAAGACAAACATTATGACTCCACTTATATGAGGTACCCAGAGTAGTCAAATTCATACACACAGACAGTAAAAAGGTGGTTGACACAGCTGCAAGGAGAAACAGGGAGCTGTCTAGTAAGTAAAGAATTTCAGTTTTGGACATTTCCCTGGTGATCCAGTGGCTAAGAATATGCGCTCCCAATACAGGGGGCACGGGTTCAATCCCTGGTGAGGGAACTGGATCCCACACAATGCAACAAAGATCCCTCATGCCGTAACTAAGACTGGGCACAGCGAAACAAATAAATATTTTTTAAAAAAGAGGGGCTTCCCTGGTGGCACAGTAGTTGACAGTCTGCCTGCCAATGCAGGTGACGCGGGTTCATGCCCTGGTCCGGGAAGATCCCACATGCCACAGAGCGGCTGGGCCCATGAGCCATGGCCACTGAGCCTGTGCATCCAGAGCCTGTGCTCTGCAATGGGAGAGGCCACAACAGTGAGAGGCCCGCGTACCACAAAAAAAAAAAAAAAGAAAAAGAAAAAGAAAAGAATTTCATTTTTGCAAGATGAAAAGTTATGGAGGTTGGCTGCACAAAAATATGACTAATTAACACTATTGAACTGGACACTTAAAAGTGATAAAATGGTAAGTTTTAGTTTCTGTGTATTTTACCCTTAAAATATTTTAATGAAAAAATACAAAGAGAGTTGAGGGGGGAGGAAAGGAGACAAAGAGAAGATGACACAAATTACCAATCTCAGGAATAAAAGAGCACTAAAGATTTCATTAGAGAGTAAAAATAAATTAATAAAAAATTATAAACAACTTTGTATCCCCATATATACGTTTGTGTGTGTGTGTGTGTGTGTGTGTCTATCTTTATATATATACATACATATGTATGTGTGTGTGTGTGTATATATATATATATATATATATACACACATACTTACACACACACACACACATATATATATATAAATATATATATATATATACATTTGCCACACTGTGAAGCTTGCAGGATCTTAGTTCACCAACCAGGGATCAAACCTTGGCCCCGTGCACTGGAAGTACAGAGTCCTAACCACTGGACCCCAGGGAATTCCCTACAAACAACTTTATAGAAACAAATTTTAAAACTATGAACAAATTTATGACAGTATATTTAAAATTTATTAACAATTTTATAGAAATGAATTTACAACTTAGAGCTACAGTAGCCAGTGCAGTAAGCCAACAGCCACCTGTGACAATTTAAATAAAATTAAAACTGCAGCTCAGCACTCATCACATTTCAAGTACTCAACTGCCACAGGTAGTCAGTGGCTACTGTACTTTAAGAGTGTACATATGGAACATTTCAATTGTTAAAGAAAGTTCTACCAGACTGTGCTGTCTTATGAGAAAATGTCTTGAAAGGTGCAAATTACACAGAAGAAATAGAAAACATAAACAACATCAAGCCCAGATGACGTAAACGAAGTAAAATACTTAAGGAAGCATAATACCCATCTAGAATGAACTCTTTCAACAAATATAAGGGAAAGGAACACTTTCTAACTAATTGTATGAAGCCATTATCACCCTGGAATCAAAGCCAGAGAAAGATGTGACAACAACAGAAAACTATATACCAATATCCTTCATAAACAGAGGTACATAAAAATCAGCATACTTAAAATATTACCAAATTGAGATTTAAAAGATATGAAACAAATAATAGACCATGACAAAGTAGGATTTGTCCCACGAATGCAAGGTGGGTTTAAAGATTCAAAAATCAATTAACCACATTAACACAATAAAGAAAAACATGATCATTTCAGCAGATGAAGATGAACCATTTGACAAAATATTCATTCATTGAAAAAAATCGTTCAGCAAATATAGAGAAGGTCCTCAGCCTGAGAAAAGGCATCTACAAAGATAATAATGATCAACTGGAAACTTAAGAAAAAAATTTTAGTCATTATAATAGAATAAAAAGTAGGAATATTACATTTCAAGTTAGTAAGGAAAGAATGGATTATTATTCACTAACTTGGAAAAGAAAAATTGGCTAGTCCTATGGGGGAAAACTGTCCCTCAATTCATCCACACACACACAAAATCCAGACAAAATATTGAAAACAAAAAAAATAGGAAGGCCAAATTATTTTTTTTAATAAATGTATTTATTTTTTTGGCTGCATTTGGTGTTCATTGCTATGTGAGGGCTTTTCTCTATTTGTGGAGAATGGGGGCTACTCTTCCTTGCAGTGTGCAGATTTCTCACTGAGGTATTTTCTCTTGTTGCAGAGCAAAGCTCCAGGCGTGCGGTCTTCAGCAAATGAGGCACGCGGGCTCTAGAGTGCAGGCTCAGTAGTTGTAGCACACAGGCCTAGTTGCTCCACGGCATGTGGGATCTTCCTGGACCAGGGCTCAAACCCGTGGCCCCTGAATTGACAGGTGGATTCTTAACCACTGTGCCATGAGGCAAGCCCTAAATTTTAATTTTAATTAATTTATTTATTTTAACATCTTTATTGGAGTACAACTGCTTTACAACGGTGTGTTACTTTCTGCTTTATAAGAAAGTGAATCAGCTATACATATACATATATCCCCATATCTCCTCCCTCTTGCGTCTCCCTCCCACCCCCCCCATCCCTCCCATCTAGGTGGTCACAAAGCGCCGAGCTGATCTCCCTGTGCTATGCGGCTGCTTCCCACTAGCTATCTATTTTACATTTCGTAGTATATATATGTCCATGCCACATTCTAACTTCATCCCAGCTTAGCCCTACCCCTCCCCGTGTCCTCATTTTTTTTTTTACATTCCATATATATGTGTTAGCATACAGTATCTGTTTTTCTCTTTCTGACTTACTTCACT
>RJWK010024833.1:0-28095 GCA_004363435.1 Platanista minor | reverse complement strand
CCGTGAGCCATGGCCGCTGAGCCTGCGCGTCCGGAGCCTGTGTTCCGCAATGGGAGAGGCCACAACAGTGAGAGGCCAGCGTACCACAAAAAAAAAAAAAAAAAAAAAAAAGCTTTATTTTTAATTAATTAATTAATTTTAAATAAATTTATTCATAGCTGCGTTGGGTCTTCGTTGCTGTGCGCGGGCTTTCTTTAGTTGCGGCGAGCGGCGTCTACTCTTTGCTGTGGTGCGTGGGCTTCTCATTGCGGTGGCTTCTCTTGTTGCAGAGCACGGGCTCTAGGCACGCAGGCTTCAGTAGTTGTGGCGCACGGGCTCTAGAGCACAGGCTTAGTAGTTGTGGCACACGGGCTTAGTTGCTCCATGGAATGTGAGCTCTTCCCAAACCAGGGCTCGAACCCATGTCCCCTGCATTGGCAGGTGGATTCTTAACAACTGCGCCACCAGGGAAGTCCCTAAAATAGCTTTATTGACATATGGTTCACACACCCTATAATTCACCCATTAAAAGTAGATAATTCAATGGCTTTTAATAAATTTATTTATTTATGGCTGCGCTGGGTCTTTGTTGCTGCGCGCAGACTTTCTCTAGTTGTGGCAAGCAGGGGGTACTCTTCGTTGTGCGCGGACTTCTCATTGCAGTGTCTCTTGTTGTGGAGCATGGGCTCTAGGCGCGCGGGCTTCAGTAGTTGTGGCATGCGGGCTCTAGAGTGCAGGCTCTGTAGTTGTGGCACACGGGCTTAGTTGCTCTGTGGCATGTGGGATCTTCCCGGGCCAGGGCTCGAACCCGTGTCCCCTGCACTGGCAGGTGGATTCTTAACCACTGCGCCACCAGGGAAGCCCTCAATGGCTTTTAGTATAGTCAGAGTTGTGCATCCATTAACACAATTTTAGAAAATTTTCAGCAATTCAAAAAGAAACCCTATAGTACTTAGCTGTTACCCACAAATCCCCACAGCCCCAAACATAAGCAACCACTAATCTACTTTCTGTATCTACAGATTTTCCTAGGCTGGGCTTTTCATACAAATGGAATCATACAGTATGTGGTCCTTTGTGACTGGCTTCTTTCACTTAGCATCATGTTATCAAGGTTCATCCATGTTGTACCATGTATCAGTACCTCATTCCTTTTATGATTATTATTTCATTGTATGGCTATACCACATTTTATTTACTCATTTTTCAGCTGGACATCTGGATTGTTTCCACTTTTGGGCTAGTATGAATAATGGTGCTACGAACATTCATGTACTAGTTTTTGTTTATGTTTTCAGTTCTTTTGGGTAAATACCTCGGAGTGAAATTGCTAGGGCATATGGTAACACTTTGTTTAAATTTTTGAGGAACTGCCAACCTTTTTCCCACAGCAGCTGTACTATTTACTATTTCACATTCCCAGCAGCAGTGTACAAATGAATTCCAATTTAATCTGCATCCTTGCCAACACTTGGCATTTTCTGTTTTTATTTTTCTCTGTTTGTTTGATTTTTAAATTCCAGCCATCCTAGTGGGTGAAGTGATATTTCACTGTGGTTTTGATTTGCATCTCTCTAATGACTAATGATGTTGAGCATCTTTTCATGTGCTTATTGGCCATTTGTATAGCTTCTTTGGGGAAATGTCTACTCAAATCTTTGTCCATTTTAAAATTGGGTTGTTTGTATTTTTATTGTTGAGTTCTTCATATATTCTGGATACTAGATCCTTATCAGATTTAAGGATCTGATATTCCAAATATTTTCTCCCATTCAGTGGGTGGTCTTTCACTTTATTGAGTGTCCTTTGATGCACAAAAGGTTTTAATTTTTTTTTTTTTTTTTTTTTTTTTTTTTTTTTTTTTTTTTTTTTTTTTTTTTTTTGCGGTACGCGGGCCTCTCACTGTTGTGGCCTCTCCCGTTGCGGAGCACAGGCTCCAGACGAGCAGGCTCAGCGGCCACGGCTCTCGGGCCTAGCCGCTCCGTGGCATGTGGGAATCTTCCCGGACCGGGGCACAAACCCGTGTCCCCCGCATCGGCAGGTGGACTCTCAACCACTGTGCCACCAGGGAAGCCCAAAGGTTTTAATTTTGATGAAATCCAGTTTATCAATTTTTTCTTTCATTGCTTATGATTTTGGTGTTATAGTTAAGAAACCATTGCCTAATCCATGACTATGAAGATTAGACCTATGTTTCCTTCTAAAAATTTTATAGCTTTAGCTTTACATTTAGGTCTTTGATTTTGAATTCATTTTTGTATATGGTATGAGATAAGGGTTCAACTTCATTCTTTTGCATGGAGATATCCAGTTGTCCCAGCACCATTTGTTGAGAAGCCTATTTTCCCTACATATAATGGTTTTGGCACCATTGTTGAAAATCAATTGCTTGTAGATGTATGACATTGTTTTTGTACTCTCAATTCGATTCCATTGATCTACATGTCTATCCTTATAGCAGTACCATGTTTTGATTACTGCAGCTTTGCAATAACGTTTGAAATTGGGAAGTGTGAGTACTCCTAGTTTGTTCTTCTTTCTCAAGATTGTTTGGCCAATTGGGATTCCCTGAAATTCCATATGAATTCCATATGAATAAAATTGTAAATTAGGGAGCCTCAATATTTTCAGTAAAGAAGGACGTTCACTTCAGGAGTATGGCAGGATTGAAGACACAGAGACATTAAGGAGATATAGTTCAATACAAAGGCAGACATACAGATACATAGACACTCACACCACAGATACTCATGGCAAACATCAGTAACTGATAAGAGCACCTCATTCTGCTTGGTCCATATTTAAGACTCAGATTCCTTCTCTCTCTCTCTCTTTTTTTTTTTTTTTTCCCCTTTTGGCCGCACCGTGTGGCTTGCAAGACGTGGGATCTTAGTTCCCCCAACCAGGGACCAGGGATCGAACCCGGATCCCCTGCAGTGGTAGCACGGAGTCCTAACCACTGGACTGCCAGGGAATGCCCTCAGATTCCTTCTCAAGATAGTATTCCAATTTACAAGGAAAACGCAGCTATCTGTTGTAAACATTTAAAGACATTCTGTGGAACTTTCACCAAAACCCCAAAATAGTGATCTCAGGAACCCCCTTTCCAAATCATTTAATCATACATTCAGTGACCACTTACAGAGCATATTACAGGAAAGGCGGTATCTGATTTGGGGACACAGGAAGAATTAAAAATTTCTTTCATAAGAAAAGGAATAGAGGGAAGAATAAAAAACCGAGCACCTCAGAAACACAAGCTCAAAAATCCATTGACGAGGAACAGATAATTCCCTGAAACAGGCAAGCATACTACTTGTTGAAAACCTCAGTGGATGTGCCTTGGGATAGCAAAACGGTTGCCGTCTTCAAGTTGGGTACCAAAAGGCAATGCATCTGTGCTTCTGAATCGTAACTTAAGACACCTGATTTCCTTCCCACCGCTCTCCCGGTCCTATCAGGTTTTTCACAATGTCCTCAGAACAGATATAGCTTCAGCTCCACTCTCCAGGTACTGCTCTCACACCCTGGTGTTGACCTTCTCAGGTAGGACGGTCAGGAACCGTTCCAGCACCAGCAGCTACAGGATCTGCTCCTTACCAGCATATAGGATGACAGCCGCACATAGCAATCACCCAGAGCTGGCTTAGAGCATCCTTTAGCCCACAGACCTCCTCCGCATTGAACCACCTAAAATACTGGTGGGAAGTCTCAAACCTGGGGAAGACCATCTAACCCTAGATTCTTTCCCCTAACTTAATTATTAGACTCTCTATCTGCACTGAGTGAGTGAGGCCCCTGCTCTAAGAATGGGCTTCCTCTACCTGGTGTGTCTCTTTGTGCTCGGGAAGAAAGAGAGGGAAATCAGAGTGCAGAGTGATCAGACAGCTCCCCCACTAGGTCGTGGGGCTAAACACTCCCTTCCCTGGTCGCCTCTTAGAAAACTGGCTCTCCAGTTCGCCTGAATCCTTGAACTCCAGGAGAGTTTGTGGGCGTCGAGTTGGTGGGCTTCGTGTGGGGAGCCAGAAATCCTGCCTTTCTAGAAACTCAACTAGACCTTGGGGTTGGAGGACAAGAACAGCTTCCTCTCCTGGAGAATGAGGCTTAAAGAAAAAGGAGAGACTTCAAGAAGAGCCAGCCTACGGGGCACGGGGCCTCCTTAATCCAGGCCCGGCTGCACAGATGCGCCTCGTCCTTCTGGCCCTTCTGCTGCTAGGCTGCTGCCCGCCTGGAATGCCCTTCTGGGCAGCAGCTCGCCTAGGACTCCAGACCCTAAATCTTACGGAGCGGACGGCGAACATTGACCTCACCCCGCAAACCTGAAGGCCAGACCAAGTTAATTAGCGCCTCCCCGTTTTGCTCCACCAGCGGCTGCTGCAGCTGCGCGGTCGTCGCATTCCGGCGCGTCGCCAGAACTACGGGCTCCTCGAGGCCTCTCTAGGCTTCTTGGCGGGGGGAGTTCCGCATCTCTACTGTTCGTCCAGTTGCAGCCCGCAGTGACTCGTCACACCTAGCGCGCAGTCCTCGCGAGGAAACCCGGAGGTTCGCGGGGTTGGCTCCCTCAGCACGCGAGGGAAAGGGCCGCCGCCCGGCGGTCGCGCGGCCCCGCTGGGTGCCGAACCCCGGAAGAGACTGCACTTTTCCCTCCCGCCGGAGGCGGCGGCCGCGGGTCCGAAGGCCACCTCCCGCAGCCTGCAGACCTCTCATCCAACCACGCCTGCGGCTCTGGGGCCGAGGAGCAGCATGGAGGCCGAGGACTTCCAGGAGGAGCTGACCTGCTCCATCTGCCTGGACTATTTCGAGGACCCGGTGTCCATCGAGTGCGGCCACAACTTCTGCCGCGGCTGCCTGCGCCGCAGCTGGGCGCCGAGCGGCAGCCCGGTCCCCTGCCCCGAGTGCCGGCAGCCGTCGGCGCCCGCTGCGATGCGGCCCAACTGGGCCCTGGCCCGGCTGACGGAGAGGATGCGGCGCCGGCACCTGGGCCCCGCGCCCCACGGCCTGTGCGGCCGCCATTGGGAGCCGCTGCGGCTCTTCTGCGAGGACGATCAGCGGCTCGTGTGCTTGGTGTGCAGGGAGTCCCAGGAGCACCAGGCCCACACCATGGCCCCCGTCGACGAGGCCTTCGCGAGCTACCGGGTGAGCCGGCCCCTACGGGGCTGCCGCTATTGCCTGGGAACGTTTACTGTTCACGTTGGAAGCATGTACCCCCATCCTACCCCCAGCAGGCTCAGAAAAGTTAAGCGACTCACGGATCTCACAGCTGGAGTTAAAACTGGGATTGGGAGGGCCGGTGCAAGGCTCAGTCATCACTGCAGAATTTTCAAGGGACTGGCTTCCGGGAGCTCCTAGTTTAAGACGGTTATCCTGAGAGGTTATACACCAGTGCTGTCCAATAGAAACAAAAATACGAGCCACATATGTTATTAAATTTTTTTCTAGTGGTAAAAAGAAACAGGTGATGTTAATTTTAATAATTTAACCCAATTATCAAAAATATTCAACATTGATTTTTTTTCTTAAAGCTCATTGTTTCCTCTTTATTGTGAAAATGAAACAAAATATAATCAGAAAATGGAGAACTCAGGTTCTTCTTACAGCTGTTCTCTGACTTGGATGGGCACAGATAGTGTGATTTTACATTTTGGAGTATAGTTGCTTTACAATGTTGTGTTAGGTTCTGCTGTACAGCAAAGTGAATCAGCTATACGGATACATCTGTCCCCTCTTTTTTGAATTTCTTTCCCATTTAGGTCACCACAGAGCACCGGGTAGAGTTCCCTGTGCTATACAGTAGGTTCTCATTAGTTATCTATTTTATACATAATAGTGTATATATGTCAGTTCCACTCTCCCAGTTCATCCCACCCTCCTCCCCGCCTTGGTATCCATACGTTTGTTCTCTACGTCTTTGCCTCTATTTCTGCTTTGAAAATAAGTTCATCTACACTATTTTTCTAGATTCCACATATATGCAATAATATACGATATTTATTTTTTTCTTTCTGACTTACTTCACTCTGTATGTCAGTCTCTAGGTCCATCCATGCCTCTGCAAATGGCACAACTTCGTTCCTTTTTATGGCTGAGTAATAGTCCATTGTACATATGTACCACATCTTCTTTATCCATTCCTCTGTTGATGGATTTAGGTTGCTTCCATGCTCTGGCTGTTGTAAATCGTGCTGCAATGAACATTCATTCAACATTGATTGATATAAAAAATTATCAATGAGATATTTTACCTTTTTTTTCATGATAGGTCTTTGAAATCTGTGTACTTTACATTTACACACATCAGTTTGGACTATCCGCATTTCAGGAGCTCACATGGCTAATGGATGCTGTATTGGACAGTACGGGTTTATACCTACAGATGTCATAGACAACTAATGATTTGGGAAAAACCTGGCTTGTAGGGATGAGTCTGGATTTTACTAGCTTCCTTCATCAATTGGGAAAATCAATGTTTGAATTTGGAGATTATCTGTTCTGCCTTATCTTATGGGTTAAGAAGCTTCAGTCAAATAAATCGGTTTATCATACTCTGGTCCAGCCACACTGGCCTTCTTGCTTTTGTTTCAAGCCTGTTCACTCTCTGTCTACTCATACCTTCCATCCTTTAGATCTTTTTAGACTTTAGCTTGAAGACCCTCCTTGATCATCCTTTCCAGAGTAGCCCCACCCCCTTCTATTACTGACGGTGTCACTCCGGTGGTCTCCATCTGAATTGGTATCTAGTAAGTACTTGTTGAAAACGCGAATTTAATGATACAAGTTAAAGTGTATTGTAAACTGTGAAATGCTGTACAGTTTTATCAGCTGACTACAAACAGGAAACAGATGCAAAGTTAGATTAGAAAGTGTACATTCATTTTTTTATTCAGTAACCTTTATCGGTGCTTCCTGTATGCTAGTCATTGCTCTAGAATCTGGACGTAAATGGATGAGAAAGACATGGGCCTTGTCTTGTATGGGGCATAAGCATGTAGTCCTGTAATTTCAGTGTGTGTGAGAGTTATTGACGTTTGTACTAACACACGGAAGGTCTGAGGTTAGAGTGATCAGACAGGAGTGAGGATCGCCTTCACAGAGGAGTGGAACATGAGTCCACTCTTGATGGATGAGTACAGCGAGGTAGGGGAGAGGATATTCAGGCCAAGGGAACAGCATATTCAATAGTGTGGTAACATGGAATAGCATGTGATAAATAAGAAGACCAGAGGTCGCTCTGTGCTTCAGGAGGGTAGCGCATGGCAGGGAGGATGGTGGGAGTTGAGGCTGAAGACAGAGGCAGGGTCCATGTTGTGGAGGATCTTGTTGACCATACTGAGAAGACCGAGCTTTCTCTTCCAGGGAATGGGGATCGTTGAAAGATTTTAAGGCAGGAGACGGCACGATCAGTTCTTTTGTTTTAGAAAGTTCATCGTGGCATCCACGGGGATGAATGGAGAAGACCAATTGGGCTGCTGTTGCACTGCTTCAAGCAGGAGGTAGTAAGGGCCTGAATAAGTGCAAAGCAGGGGTGATGGAGAAGAGGAGGGCATGGAGTTATGATGAGCTGGAGCTGAATGACATTGTGACTAATTGGAAATGATGGGTCGGGGAGAGAGAGGAGTCTAGGACAGCAGTCTGGATATCTGGTGCTCATTTGGGACATGTTGAGAGTAAAGTAACTGTGACAGGAAGTCCAAGGAAGAGGGACAGGAGGCAGGGGGCAGAGGAAGCTAGAAACACAGTATTTTAGATTAGAATCATCAGCCTACCCTTGCAGTCATGGAAGAAGTAAGCTGATTAGATTTTCCTGGAGGGACCACATAAAGGGTAAAAAAAGAGGGGCATGAAGAGAAGCTTGGGAAACACCAATGCTTAGTAGCCAGCAAAAGAGACTGAAAGGACCCATCAGAGAAATGGAAGAGAAAATACATGGGACTTCCCTGGCGGTCCAGTCGTTAAGACCCCACCCTTCCACTGAAGGGGGCGTGGGTTCGATCTCTGGTCTGGGAACTAAGATTTCTCATGCTACACTGCACGGCCGAAACCCCCCGCCCCCCCAAAAAAAAAAACCCAAAGAAATTTATGGGGGAGGGCTGAGGCAAGTGTAAGTGGTTAGGTATGAAAGGAGAAAATAACCCTTAAAGCTTCAACCTTTGGCAATAATCATAATATTAATGGTAGCTCTCAGGTGTTGATTACTTATGCATCACTGACAGTTCTAAGCATTTTTCATATAGTAATTTTTAAATTTCCATAGTAGCCCTGTTGGATGGATTCTGTTATCCCCATTTTGTAGATGAGGCAGCTGAGGCCCAGAGATGTGAGACCACTTACCCAAGGTCACAGAAGCTGGGAAGTGGCTAAGCTTGGACTGAGGTCCTCTAATTCCTAGTCCATATCACTTTTCACTCTGCTACAGCTAATCTAGCTGAGAAGACTAATCAGAAGAGGTGGGATTTCAGGATTAAACAAAAACAGACCAACAGGTAGGGAGTGGGTGAGGGTAATGCTGGGGAGGGTTGAATATCATGAGGTTGACTGGCCAGGCGTTCCGGAGTCAGGTCATTAGGCACAATTGCCCATTGTCTGTCCTTTTCTGCACCCTCCTCTGCTTCATCGCTGCTCAGTTTATTCATCTCCACCCCACCCCAAGTTAGCTAGAAAAACATTAAGTTGCTCTTGGGTGGAGCAATTCTGTTTCCACCATCCCATTCCAAGCACATACTCAGGTGGGTGCACTGTGACTTAAAAGTCTGGAGTTCCCTAAATCCATGGGAAATATCCCCCATCCTATGCCCACACCTGAGCCCTGCAGACAGTGTGCTAGATGCTTTCTCTGAGGATCTGAGCCCCTGAGTACTGCATCCAGGAAACCTGCTTTGATGAATTCCTAGCCCACTCTGCTTACCCTCTTGGGCCACACCAGTGGCTCAGGATACACCTGGAAGCACTTTTAAGCAATACTACCCCCCAACCCCCGCGAGTGTTTGATTCAGTTGGTGGGGCCCTTGGCATCAGCATTGTTTAAAAATTCACAAGGTGATTCTAGTGTACAGATAGGATAGAGGACCATGGACCTACATGTTAATATCTTCACAGAGGGAATCTCAAAAAAATCTTTCCGAGCAGAAGCTGTCTTCAATGGAGTCATTGGTGGTTGGGGAGAAAAAGGGAACAGAGAAAGAGAATAGCGTCCTAAGCGTCAGGGAGCAAACTCTGTGCCTGGAAAAGGCTTCCAGGCACAGCTCTTCTTTCCCTCAAGCCAATGTTTAGTCTGTGACTCTGGGAGCTAATCACTTCATTGCTATTAACTCATTTAGCAGATACTCAGTATTTCTTTAACCACCCGTTTTGTGTCACTTGCTGTACTACAGTACCAGACTCAGCACTGGGCAAACAGTGGTGAAAAGACCATGGGGCTTACAGTCTGGCTGGGGTGGGGGTGAGAGGCACACCATGGATAAGTAAGTGACCACAGATGGTGATAATGCGCTGTGAAAGAAAGATAGTGCCGTGCCAGAGAAGTGACACGGGCTTTAATAAGGGAACACGGTAGCCTCCTCTGAGGAGATGACATTTCAGTTGAGACTTGATGGATGAGGAGTCAGCTATCTGAGGAAATGTGGGAAGAACATCCCAGGCAGTGGATAGCAAATGCAAAGACCCTGAGGCTGGGAAGAGCAGGACCTATCTATGGAACTGAAAGATCTATGCACCTGGAACATCACGAGCAAGGGGGAAAGCAGCACAAGATGAGCTGGGAGATGCAGACAAGAGTGGGGTTATGTCGGACCGCACGGTGTTTGAATTTTCTTAGTGATGCGGGAAGCCAGTGGAGAATCTTAAGCAGGGGACTGACATGATCCGACTGGTCTTTAGAAGATTATGCTGGCTTCTCTGTGGACGTTGGATAAGAGAAGGACAAAATTGGAAGTAGGGATCCCAGTCATGAGGTTATTGTAGTTGTGCAGACAAGAGGTGGCTTGAACTAGGAGGTGGCTGGGGACGGCAGATAGGCAGATTTGATATGTATTTTGGAGGTAGACCTCCCTGTTTGGATTGGATACAGAGGTTACAGTGACTGAAATTCACAGAACCTAAGTGCCGGGATGGTGTTTAAGAAAAGACCATCTAGTCTAGTTGTCTTCATCTTCTAGGTAAGGGAGCTGTGGCCCAGGAAATGTGTGAGGCTGACTTGACCACAGATCCATAGCTAGTTTATGAAGGTCTAGACTGAAACTCAGACCTGATTTGAAGTTTCATGTCGTTTGAACTACATGATCACAAGTCAGCAAATGTCTTCATTCTGTAAATGTCTGCTCTTTTATTATAGTTTTATATACACACAATTGTCTGATGTTAAATGAAGAGAGTGATTTTTAAACTTTGGTACGTCTACCCAGCTTTGAAATGCTTGTGTTGCCATCCTGCCACCTCGTGGCAGTTTCTGTTATTGCAGGGAAGTTTTCTAATCCCAGGACGTTACCAAGTTGACTCAGGGGACCACTTTAAGAGCCCAACTGTGGCAAGATACAAAAAAGCTGAGGTAATGAAACAGGAAAATTCATACATACTGAAAATTGTTAAGGGCTTTTAAAAACTGAAAAGTTCTATTTCAGATATATTTATGTTTATTAGCAAACAAAAGTGAAAGCTTAAAAAAAAATCTTGGGGCTTCCCTGGTGGCGCAGTGGTTGAGAGTCCGCCTGCCGATGCAGGGGACACGGGTTCGTGCCCCGGTCCGGGAAGATCCCACATGCCGCGGAGCAGCTGGGCCCGCGAGCCGTGGCCGCTGAGCCTGCGCGTCCGGAGCCTGTGCTCCATTACGGGAGAGGCCACAATAGTGAGAGGCGCGCGTACCGCAAAAAAAAAAAAAAAAAAAAAAAAAATCGTGGTCACATTCAAAGGAGCTATTTATCTCATGACAGCCTTCACACGTACATCAGATTTGACAGTGATTTGTGCGTGTCTCTAAACTGTCTGCCTCTGTCTCTAAGGTCATCCCTGAGATTCTGCTGTTAGGTGCTTCCCCTCTGCAGCCTACCGTGTTCCTTCTGATCGACTCAATTTTTTAAATAGCTTATTTGTTTTCTAATTATAAAAAGAATATGTGCCTCTTGTAGAAATTCAAACAAAACAGAGATTTATAAAATTTCTAGTCCTCCTCCTCCAACTTTCAAGCCATTCCTATTCCCCAGAGATAAGTAGTGTTAATAATACTTAGGTATATACCCTTCCAGATTTTCCCTCTGTTCAGATACAAACGCACACACTTGCACAGACACATGTATATTTGTTCTTTTCAAAACAGAATTATATAGAGAGCTACCTGAAATTGATGTAGAGTATCAATATACCATAATTTAATGATTCCACATTGATGGGTAGTGAATAATGCTGCGGTTAAAATTCCTATACATATTATTTTTGCTAATGCTTTGTTGGATATTATTAGAAATAGGATTATGCATATTTTAAATTTTGTTAAATCCTGCCAGTTGCTCTTCAAAAAGATGGGACCTTTACTCTCCTACTATTATGGTGCCAGAGGCCTTTTCCCTTGCCAGGACTAGGGATTTATTAATCTTCTAACAATTTAAAATTTTTGTCTATTTAATAGGCATATTCTATATTGTGTAATGAACATTTTTAGACCAGAATAATTCTTATACATTAGCCTGTAGTCATCTTCAGCATTTTCTCAATCTCATCCCCTGTTTGAATTAGGTGACTTTTAGCTCTTGAACAAGGAAGATGCTGGGAGAGATGATTTCTTATGCGTGTTTCTGCTGACAGGAAAAATTTCTGAAGACTCAACGCAGTCTGACAGCCAAGATGAAGAAAGCCATGCATTTACAGGACATGGAAGTGAAGAATGCTGCAGAGTGGAAGGTAAGAGCAGAAGTTGTTTGGGTATTTCTTGCCTTTGAGTCCTTTCAGTCTGAGGCCGCTCAAGGGCTTTCGCTGGGAAGAGCTTGTGGATCTCATCAGTTGTTAGGCCCCTTTCAGATAAGGTGATAGAACAGGAAGAATCTATCTCTACTGACCTGTGTCTTTGGGCAACATGAGTTCCACATGCTTCATCCTCATATCTCAAGGGTAGTGTCCCTTTCCTTCCTGCTTTCTCCCTAGGTAGGCTTCCTACATTGGAGTTGATTTGGGCCTATGGCACTGTGGAAAGCAAATGGACTTTGCTTCCAGAGATGCTAGTCTAGTTGGGAGGCGTGATGTGGGCACACATAAGCATGTCTAAGATTTAACATAACTAAACGGTAGGTGATCTGAGGGCTAAATTAAATAATAGATGTGCAAGTGCATTTTAGTTTAAAAAGTATACAAACAAGGCATTGCTATCATAGCAGAGACTCAGATGTTACAAAGAATGAATTAATACTATATAGACTAGTACAAAGATATCAAGTAGGTGTAAAGAAAGGAGTAGGGGAAATTTGTAGGGGCTGGGCAGGAGCTTTTCTGGAGGAGGTGATTTCGATGGAAGGATCATGGATTGTTAGGGAGTCATGTGCAAGGAATTTAGGAGGAAGGACCAGGCAGAACAAGGACTGAGCAAGTCTCCTGTGGCTCTAGGAGAAGATGAAGAATAAGCGAACGAGGATCAGTGCGGAGTTTGCGAAGCTGCACGTCTTCCTGGCTGAAGAAGAGCAATTGTTTCTTAAGAGACTGAGCCAAGAAGAAGAAGAGACAAAGAAGAAGCAGAACGAGAACACATTAAGGCTCAGTCAAATGATCACTTCCATGAAGAAGCTCATCTTCGAGGTGGGGGAGAAGAGCCAGAGCTCCACCCTGCAGCTGCTCCAGGTGAGACTGCAGGGAAGGGCGTAGTCTCTGTCTTTACGGAGCTGTTAGTTAACATCCCTAACTGAACTCCCTCTTGCCTTTAGAACTGAATGTCCTTCCTGGTGAGTGGGTTTAGTAGAAGACATGGTTTCTCTGTGTTGCTGTTGTGTTATTATTTTTATTATATAATTAAAGAGTCAAAGACTCACCTTTCAAAGGAAATTTAGGTCTGATGAGCTCAGGTAATATGAGATACTTAGATTCCAAGAATTGTCTAGAACTTTTACAACTTGACTGAGCAGTGAAGTTCCAATTGCATATCCAAAGATATACTGTAGCAGAATCTTTGAAATAACACATTTCTTTTGTATATGGATTCTTTCATTTAGTGTAATGTTTTTGAGGTTCGTTCATGTTGTAGCATATATTAGTATTGTATTTGCATCCCTTTTTTAAATCCAGAATAGTATTCCATTGTAGAATATAACACATTTTGTATATCTGTTCACCAGTTGATGGACATTTGGGTTGTTTCCACCTTTTGGTTATTAGGAGGGATGCTGCTTTAACATTTGTCTGTCATTCTTTGTGTGGACATATGTTTTCATTTCTCTTGGGTAAGTAGTAGGCACAGAATTGCTAGGCTGTATGCTATATTTATATTTAACTTTTAAAGAAACTGCCTTTATCCATTTTATATTCCCACCACATCCTCACTAACATTTGTCTGTGATTGATGAAAGAGTGTAGACGGAGAAGTAGGCAAAAAGCCAGGAGAGAGCTAACGTCATAGTGCCAAAGGAGAAAGAGGAGGGCTTCAAGGAAAGGATTGGTCAACATTCTTAAATAGTTCAGAGGGGTCACATGAAACAAAGACTACGTTGTGTTAACGCATTGGGTTTGACAGCATGAGAGCATATGTGACGTTAATAAAAGCAACTGACAGAAAAATACCTGCTCACAAAGTTGAGTAACAGATCTCTAGGGGAAGGTACATAACTTATTTCTTTCTTCTCTTCACAGAATCCAAAAGATGTGTTGACCAGGTACAAACTCTTGCCTTCTTATGGGGGCTTGAGTAGAATGGTAAAGATACAGGCCAAGCAGAGGGGAAATGAGGCCTGGGCTCCACAGATCAGTGTGGACATTGACGTGAGGGGGTTGTCGGGGAGGAGTTCCACTGTTCACTTTTGCCAGGAGGAATGGGAGAGAAGTAGTCTGAGCTCTGGGATTTGAACCTTCAGTTGGGAGTTGGGGGTCTTGGGTGTCCTAGTTGTCTCCTAAGCAGAGCAGCCTTCTGCACTTCTCTTAGGTGTGAGAACCAGGATGTGAACTATTCCTTTGAAGTTCTAAAGGTGAAGACTGTGTGCCGGCTACCAATGATGAAGGAAATGCTAAAGCGATTCCAAGGTGAGCAGAATTTCTGGGAGTTGGAGCTCAGAGAATGAATGAGAGAAGTCTGGAAAGGAAAGAGAAAACAGAGCATGCAGCTGACAGGAGGGTCAGGAAAATGGTAATAAGTACTTAGGAATAAATGGATATATGCTTCATTCAAGAAACATCCATTTAACACATACTGTGTGTTATAAGGTACTAGTGATACAAAAAGAAAAAGACCTATTTGTTTACAAATTGGAGAGACAGATACATATCACTTTACTGTAATACAGTGGGATCCAGTGTTTATCAGTGGTATGAATAGAATACTGCAAAACTACAGAGGAAGACCTCTGTTGGGGGTGAAGTGGGAAGGTTTTCACAGCAGAGGTGATGACAGTTGTTGGGGAATTTGAAGGATGAGTAGCAGTTTGCCAAGTGGAAAATGAGGGAATCCTCTTCCAGGCAGAGGCGGCAGCATGAGCTAAGGTGTGGAGAAAATGGAGGAGAGCGTATCTGATGTGACTCAACCATAAGGTGCATATGGGGAAAGGCAGGAACTGAGTTTGAGAAGATGAGTGTAGGAAAGACTGAAGATAAACTTATTAGATCTCCAGGGAAGTACCAAGGCATGTACGTGATGTAAAGGTATGCACTCAATTCTCATGTGCATGTACCTGATTAAGAATCATGTTGTGGATGTCTACTTCCAGCTAAAATGCAGTAACAGGGACTGGATTTACTCCTGAAACTTAGTTGACCAAAAAAAAAACCCAAACCAGACAATACATAAAACAACAGTTTTTAAAACACTGGACCTCAGGCAGTGAAGGACAGCCATCCATGGGAAATGTGAAACAAATGAGGTGTGCTCTGCGATGGCCCCAGCCTACAGCCTTGAGGGAGTTTCCAGGCCACCTCAGGGAGGGTAACAGAGGTGGAGCCAGGTGGACTTCCTGAGTTGAGGAGTGGAGCTGAGAGTCCAGGGAGAACAAAGCAGTGAGGGTTTACAGAGCACTGGACAGAGTACTGGAGAGGAGAGAGCTGGACAGAGAGAGAACCCAGATGATCTACAGAGACACGCCATGAACATTCAGCAGAATGCTGATCAGTACATGCTTGTGAAGAACTAACCGAGTTTGAGGAAGGAAATTTCCAAAATGAGTAGAAGAAACAGTTCCTGGTGCTCACACAGGGCCAGGAACAATGCCTGTTCCTACCAGCCTCTGGAAAACTCTTAATTCGTGGGGCACTGGGTAGAGTACTCAGGAAAATCTTGCCTCATTAGTGGGGAATGATTAACCCTACACTGAGCGCTGCTTTGGACCCACTTTACAAATCATGAAATAAGACCCAAAAGGATGAAATTATTTCCAAGTAACTGCATCCCAGGACAAAGCTCAACAAGATGGATAGGAATTTTAAAAAATGAGTACCCAGCAATGTAAACCACAATGCCTGGCATCCAATCAAAGATTACTAGGCAGGCAAAAAGATAGGAAAACATGACCCATGATGAGGAGAATAATCAAATTAAACTGATCCAGGATTTACCTGCACACTAGAATAAGCATAGAAGAACATTAATACAGTTATTGTAACTATTTTGTAAAGAGGCATATGGAGACATGGAAGATATAAAAAAATCCCAGACAGACTTCTAGAGATGAAAACAACTGTAACTGAGATGAAGAACAAGCTGGTTGGCGTTAATGGTGGGTCATTGCAGAAGAAAAGCTTAGTGAGCTTGAAAAGATAGAGCAGTGGAAACTATGCAAAATGAAACACACAGAGAAAAAAACTTAAAAAATGAAAATAGCATCAGTGAGCTGTGGGTCATTTTCATGCAGCCTTATGTCTGGTCATTGATACCCCTCAGGGAGAGGAGTGGGATGGGGATGAGACAGAAAAAAACATTTGAAGAAATAATGACTGACAGTTTTCCAAAGTTGATGAAAACTATAAGTACACAGATCCAAGAAACTCAGCAAATCCTAAGCATGATGTAAACTACACCAAAACCAGTGATAAAGAGAAAATTTTAAATGCAACAAGTTAAAAAGGACATGTTACAGTGGAACAAAGATAAAGATGACATCACATTACTCATTGAAAGCAATGTAAGCGAACAAAATCTTTAAAGGACTGAAAGAAAATAACTGTTAACCCAGACTTTTATTCCTGGTAAAAATACCCTTCAAAAACAAGGCGAAACAAAGATGTTTGCTGATATCCAAAAACAGAAAGAGTTTATCAGACCAACACTGCAAGAAATGTTAGAGGAAGTCCTTTAAGCAGAAGGAAAATGATACCAGATGGAAGTCAGATCTACACAAAGGAGTAAAACATCTTAAATGGTAATGACATAAAGAAATATGTGGGCTTCCCTGGTGGTGCAGTGGTTGAGGGTCCGCCTGCCGATGCCGGGGACACGGGTTCGTGCCCCAGTCCGGGAAGATCCCACATGCTGCGGCGCGGCTGGGCCTGTGAGCCATGGCCACTGAGCCTGCGCGTCCGGAGCCTGTGCTCCGCAACGGGAGAGGCCACAACAGTGAGAGGCCCGCGTAAAGCAAAAAAAAAAAAAAAAAAAAAAAAAAAAAAAAAAAAAAAAGACGTACTTCTGTCATTACTTAAATCTCATTAAAAGGTAATAGGGATGGTTAATTTATGTGTTAATTTGACTGGGGCCCAAGGTGCCCAGATACTTGGTCAAACATTATTTCGGGTGTTGCTGTGACAGTAAGAGTGTTTTGGGATGAGATTAATATTTAAATCAGGAAACTTGAGTAAAGCAGTTTGCTCTCCATAATGCTGGTGGGCCTAATCTAATCAGTTGCAGGCCTGAATAGAACAAAAGGCTGACTTTTCACCCTGAACAAGAAGGAGTTCTACAGCAGACTGCCTTAGGACTCCATCTGCGGCTTTGGTTCTTCCTGCCTTGTGGCCTTTGAACTGGAACATCAGTTTTCCCTGGGTCATAAGCCTTCTGTCACGCACAGTGGATTTGGACTTGCCAGTCACCATAATCACATGAAACAATTCCTTATAATCTCTTTCTCTATACACGTACATCTTATTGGTTCTATTTCTCTGGAGAACCCTTACAAATACAGTAATTGACTGTTTAAACAGATAGAAAATAACATATTGTAGAGTTTATAACATATTTACAAGTAAAATGCACAACAATAATAGCATGAATGTTGGGAGGGGAGAAATAGAAGTATACCATTATATAGTTCTTTTTTTTTTAAGTATTTATTTATTTGGCTGCGTCGGGTCTTAGTTGCAGCGTGCAGGATCTTTCATTGCGGCGTGCAGGCTCTTCATTGAGGCGAGCAGGCTTCTCTTTAGTTGCAGTGTGCGGGCTTAGTTGCCCTGCGGCATGTGGGGTCTTAGTTCCCCGACCAGGGATCGAACCCATGTTCCCTGCATTGGAAGGCGGATTCTTAACCACTGGACCACCAGGGAAGTCCCTATTATATAATTCTTATATGTAAAGTGGTATAATATCTCTTGAAGGTAGGCTATTAAGTTAAAGGTGTATATTATAAACCTTACAGCAATCACTAAAATAAAAGAGTTGTAACTAATAAGTCAACAAAGGAGATGAAGTGGAATCATAAGAATACTTGGTTAATCAGAAAGAAGGCAAAAAAGAGGAAAAAAGAATAGGACAAATAGAAAACATAACAAGATGATAGACACAAACCTAATCATATTAATAATCATATTAAGTATAAATGGTCCTAATCAAAAGGGAGAGACTGGTTGGATTGGATAAAAAAAGCAAGACCCAACTATATGCTGCAAGAAACGCACATTAAATATAAAGACCCATGTATGTTAAAAGTAAAACAATGGAAAAAGCTATACCATGCTAATATTAGTCAAAAGAAATCTGGCATGGTTATATTAATATCAAGAAGATTTCAGAGCAAGGAGTATTACCAGAGATAAAGTCAAGTCCTAATGATTAAGGAGTCAGTTTATCAGGAGGACATAACAGTTCTAAACATTTATACACCTGATAACAGAGCTTCAAAATATATTAAGCAAAAATTAATAGAGCTGCAAGGAGAAACAGATAAATCCACAATTATAGCTGGAATTTTCAGTACCTTTTAAAAATAATTTGTAGAACAAGTAGGTAGAAAATCAGTAAGGATATAGTAGACTGAATAACACTATCAATTTGAATAGCAGTGTCAACCAACTTGACCACCCTGTTATTTATAGACTACTGCCCCAAACAAAAACAGAATACATATTCTTTTTGAGTGTGCATGGAACATTTTCTAAGGTAGAACAGGGTGGGTCATAAGACATATCTCAGTATTCAAAAGGATTCAAGCCATACAAAGTGTGTTCTCTGACCCCAATGCATTTGAGTTAGAAATCAGTTAAAAAAAAAAATCCTTGGAAGTTCCCCAAATGTCAGGAAACTAAATGACACACTTCTCAATAACCCGTGAATTAAAGGTGAAATCAAAAGGGAAGTAGAAAGTGTTGATACTTTGAACTGAATGAAAAGGGAAACACAACATTTCAGAATTTGTGGGATACAGCTAAAGCAACACTTACAGGGAAATGTATAGCACTAACCACCTATATTATAAAAGAAGAAAGTTCTTAAATCAGTGACATCAGTATCTACCTTAAGACACTAGAAAAAGAAGAGCAAATAAAGCCCCTCAAAACAGAAGAATGGAAGTAATAAAAATCTGAGCATAAATCATTGCAATAGAATACAGAAAACAAAAGAAATATTAGTGGAACCAAAAGCTCTTTCTTTGAGAATATCAATTTTATTGATATACTTTAAGCAGAATGACCAGGTACATCACTAGTATTAAGAATGAGAGAGGCATCATCACTACAAATTCTATAGATATTAAAAGGATAATAAGGGACTATTACAAGCAACTTTATGCTGATATGTCAGACAACATAGATGAAATGGACAAAGTCCTTAAAAGACTCATGACTAAAGCTGACTCCAGAAAAAATAGATAACTGGAATAACCTTATTTCTATTAAATTCGTGTTAGAAACCTTTCCAAATGGCTTCACTGGTGATTTCACCAAACATTTAAAAAATATTTATTCTACATAAACTCTTTTTTTTTTTTTTGCAGTACGTGGGCCTCTCACTGTTGTGGCCTCTCTGTTGTGGAGCACAGGCTCCTGACGCTCAGGCTCAGTGGCCATGGCTCACGGGCCTAGCCGCTCCGCGGCACGTGGGATCTTCCCGGACCGGGGCACGAACCCGTGTCCCCTGCATCGGCAGGCAGACTCTCAACCACTGTGCCACCAGGGAAGCCCTACATAAACTCTTAACAAAAAATTGAAGAGACTATTCCCAATTTGTTCTATGAGGCCTGCATTACCATGATAGTAAAATCAGACAAAGACATTATAAGAGAAGAGAACTATAGATCAGTGTCCCTAATGAACATAGAAAAACTCTAAAGAAAATTTTAGCAAATTGAATTCAACAATGTATATAATACGTCACAACCAAATGGGGTTTATTGTAGAAAAGCAGGTTTGGTTTAACATTTGAAAGTCAATATAATTCACGACGTTAGCGAATTTAAAAAAGGGAAACTGGGCTTCTCTCGTGGCGCAGTGGTTGAGAGTCCACCTGCCGGTGCAGGGGACGTGGGTTCGTGGCCCGGTCCGGGAGGATCCCACGTGCCGCGGAGCGGCTGGGCCCGTGAGCCATGGCCGCTGAGCTTGCGCGTTCGAAGCCTGTGCTCCACAACCGGAGAGGCCACAGCGGTGAGAGGCCCGCGTGCCGCAAAAAAAAAAAAGGGAAACTATTTGATCACCTAGTAGATGCAGAAGAAGTCCTTGTCAAAATCTAACATTCAGGACTTGAGGACACGGGGAGGGGGAAGGGTAAGCTGGGACGAAGTGAGGGAGTGGCATTGACATATATACTCTACCAAACGTAAAATAGATAGCTTCCAGCCACATAGCACAGGGAGATCAGCTTAGTGCTTTGTGACCACCTAGAGGGGTGGGAGGGAGATGCAAGAGCAAGGGGATATGGGGATATATGTATAGGTATAGCTGATTCACTTTGTTATACAGCAGCAACTAACACAACATTATAAAGCAATTATACTCCAATGGTGATGCTAAATGAAAAATCTAACATTCATTTCTGATTAAAAAAACAAAACAAAAAACACAAACAACTCTCAGCAAACTAAAGAGACATGGAGAGTCTGGGAGGGAAGAGAAGTTGGAGGCAGGCCAGGGAGGAAGCTGTAGACACAGTTACAGTGAAAGATGCTGACGGTCCGAGTGAAGACCATGGCGATGGGAAAGGAGAGGAGGAAAGAACCTGAGTGATATTTCAGAGGTAGAATTGATAGGACTTGGTGATTAATTAGCCCCCAGGGGTCAGAGGGAAAGAAGAATCAAAGAACCTTAAGATTTCCAAGTGTGAGTGTTTGGGTGGAGCTAATATTCTTAGACCTTAGAGAACACAGAAAACAAGAAGTCTGCATGTGAAGGAGGATTAGTCTCAAGAGAGTGGAAGGGAACTTGGGATGCTCTGAATTCGGTTTTGAGTTACCTGCTGGGGGCTTGCAGAGATGCCCAGTGAACAGCTGGAATCAGTAAAGAGATACCTTGTTAATGATGACATCTGGGTGTTCCTGTACAAAGAACCAGCCAGTGGACAGCTTTGGTTCTGCTCCTGATTCAACAAGTCAGTATTTGTTACTGTTTCTCCAAATGTTATGCTGATGGTGAAGACTTGGGGCCATGAAATAATGGGCTCCCCATTTTCTAGATCATAGTCTTCTAAAGCAGAAGGGGAATGAAGATTTCAGGTTACTAATACGTACTATGGCCTGTTAGGCCCAGCTGAGGATCAGTTGAAGGATGATGAGTCGTCTTATCCCTAACAGCATGTGATAGGAGAAGGATGGCACTGAAGCTGGAACCGACGGGCATTTCTGGAGGAGGGCTGGTGGTAAGCTCTTGCATTATTGATCTCAGCTCTCATTTTCTCTGCAGTGGCTGTAAATCTAGCTGAGGACACTGCTTATCCCAAACTTGTCTTCTCCCAGGAAGGGAGATATGTGAAAAATGGAGCATCAGCCAGTTCTTGGCCACTATTTTCTACAGCGTGGAGCTACTTTACTGGATGGAGGAATCCTCAGAGGACCACAGACTTTGTGGAGAGATTTCAGCACTTACCCTGCGTTTTGGGAAAAAACGTTTTCACTTCAGGGAAACATTACTGGGAAGTTGAGCACCAAGGTAGCCTGGAGGTTGCTGTGGGGTTGTGTCGGGAGGACATCATGGGGATTACTGGTGCTTCAGCAATGTCCCCCCGCATGGGAATCTGGGCTCTTTGTTGGAGTTCTGCTGGCTATTGGCCCCTGACAGGCATCTCTGTGAGGCCTACCAAGCTAGAGCCAGCTCTTCACCGGGTGGGAGTTTTCCTAGATCACAGGGCTGGGGAAATCTCATTCTACAGTGCTGTGGATGGAGAGCACCTATACACTTTTTCCTGTCCTTCCATCTCACGTCTCCGGCCGTTTTTTTGGTTGAGTCCATTAGCATCTTTAGTCATCCCACCAGCGACTGGTGGGAAATGAGGCTGTGCTTCTCCTGCCCAAGAATCTTTGCCTTGTACCCCAGCCCAGGGACATACATCCCTTGGCCCTCGTCTTTGACTTCATATATAAATCCATCCTGGGTGGTCCCTCAATTCTGTCCATTCAGATTCCAACTTCACATTTTGTTCAGCCCCCCTGGCCATCATGTGCGTAGACAGATGTGGAAGACCCTGCTGGGCATCTTTCCAGTCGCCACTCGGCCCACTTTTTCTCCTTCTCTTCTGGTCCTTCCTAACCGAACTGTTCAGGATGTGCCCTCCACATGCTTCAGGGAGAGACAGGCCCATAGGAGGGAATTCTGGCCAGGGAGGTGGGGTGAGAAATTCTCCAAGGAGCCTCTGTGGAAACTTTTTTAGCTTTTAGAAAGAGATGTTTGGGAAGACACAGCCCCTCTCCTGATGTTAGTAGGTATACTGGAACTGAGAGCAGCACAGTAACTGTGGAAAAAGGAGGAGAAGTGTGGTCTTTGTTGGCATCATGAAACGGTCGGAATTTCCCTCATCCCGAATTTCTTGTTATATGAGATTATTGCTTCTTTGTTGTAGTTCTAGTTGCCTTCTGGTCACTTGCAGGCTGAAGTATCCTAACCGGTGCTATAGGCACATAGCTTGGACATCTCACAGTATAGGCCTAGCTCTCTTTTTTTCCTGAAATTTGACAGCTTTATAGAATCCCCTTCTGTTTAGTCATGTAATTCCTCTTCTTTCCAGTAAGTACTGATATTCCTCACTTTCTTGGATTGGAAAATCGAGGCAGTCTTCCCCTATTCTACTTGTTACTCTTCACCTGACCGTGTCTCTGCCCTCAAGTGTTCGTTACGCTCTGCATTCGTCAGATCCGTATACTGTGTGCACAAGGTTATTAACGTCATCCTGAAAATGTTGGGAAACCCTTGTTAAGTATTTACACTGTGCTAGCCTCTTCACATAAGGCTCCCACGTGACTCTTGCAGCAGAGATGGAAATTAAAATCCCGTCTTTACGAAAGAAAAAACAGACCTTGAGGTTTAACTTGCTCAGTCCTCCCAGCTGTCAAATGGGCATGTTGGGATTGAATCTAGATCTGAGAGGTCTTTTCTGACCAGGTCAGAAAAGTCCTGGTCTTTTCTACTCTGCGTTCACCTGTGAGCACTTATTAAATGCTGATTGTGGTCTCCAGCACCTTAGTTTCAGGTTTTTATTTTGTTACATGTTTCTACCCTGTGTGAGTGAGTGTTCTCCTCTCTTTACCTTCCTGCTCTAGATTGTATGCACTCAGAGGACTGTGGCTGTCACTGGAGAGTTATTTGAAAAACAATGAATGTTTCTCTCTGGTTATAAAATCATGTACTTATTATAGAAACTTTGGAACATATAAAAAGTGTGAAGAAAATTAAAAGTTATTGATGATTCCACCACTACTAACATTTTAATGTGTCTCCTCCCAGACTCTCAGTAGGCTTTCTGGCAGCTTCTTACAAAACTTCCAGCACCCTCCCTAATCCCTCCTCCCCTTCCTGCATCCCAGCCCACCCTGGCTTGTCTTCCTTTGCAGCCGGAGCAATGCCCCTCATTCAGTGATTTCTGCTGAGCTCTCCTTAACTCTCCAAGATACTTGCTATTAGGAGTTGAATTCTGTCCTCCAGAGAAAAAGGTATGTTGAAGTCCTAGCTGTGAATGTGACCTTATCTGGAAATTAAGATGAAGCCATTAGGGTGGGCCCTGATCCAATATCACTAGTATCCTCAGAGGGAATTTTGCACACACACACATACACTTCCATAGACGGAAATGCCATGTGAGGACACAGAGGGAAGATGGCTATGGGAGAGGCTGCAGTTCTGCTGTCACAAGCCAATGAATGCCTGGGGCTGCTAGATGCTGGAAAAGGCAAAGAAGAATCTTCCTCTAGAAGCTTCTGAGGGAGCATGGCCCTGCAAACACCCTGATTTCAGACTTCTAGCCTCCAGAACTGTGAGACAGTAAATTTCTGTTGTTTTAAGCCACCCAGTTTGTGGAACTTAGGAACCTAACACACTTGCCCATCAGGACTTCCTTCAGTACTGTGAAATAATATTCCTATTTTATGGCAAGACAAGAAAAATTTAAACATAAAAAATTTTCTCTGCCCATTGGTCTCTGTCCCTGCACTGTGCATTGTGTGTCTGCATTATGCATTGACCAAACCTCCCCCATCAGCGGAAATACCTGCTTAACCATAAAGAGCAACATTCTCTGAGCATCAACAAGACAGCTCCTTAAAAGATAACATTCCTTCTTGATAAGGGGTCACATGGTGCTTAGATCCGATGTAAACTGTCATTAATATGTCATTTAATGTACAGCCCCCATCTCAAAAAACTTGTATAACTTAACTGTGCCTGGACTTCTAATGGGTGGAACGGTTCTCAGAGCTTTCTCAGATGCTCTTCCTGGGTTATAATCCTCAAATTTGGCTCGAATAAAATTTTCCATTTCCTTCTTAGATCAATTAGTTAGTTTTGTGTCGGCAATACCTACATTGTTAATTTCCAGTCCTTGGGAAACTCATTCGTACCTTTCCTCCACTCTTCTTTCTGGGCTGTTGAACCACTGTTGGTTGGTTCTGCTACAAAGACTTGTTCTCTGACTTCAGGTAGGCTCTTTGGGCTGCTTGGTAAACAAGCTTGATCTTAAAGTCCTTTTTACATCTTCTGATGGCAGTGATTCCATACCTTTTCCTCTTTTCTCAAAGAAAAGGCCTTTATAAGCCTCCCTTTATACTACTATAACGGAGGTAAAACTTTACCTCTACTTCTCTGAGGTTTTCAGCTGGGACTCTGACGAAAAGAAAGATTAACAAGAAAAAGTTTAACACGTGCAACACATCATGCAGGAGAAACATAGAATGAATACTAACTCAAAGCCTTGGCTTAGAATTCTGGCTTTCATAGTATCTTCGACAAAGAACAATAAAATTGTGGAGAGATGATAGGACAAAGGAAAGCAGTTTTAGTCTTCCAAGGGTGGCAGACTGTGTGAAGGTAAATACATGTGTGGAAACAAATGGGTCAATGTGTGTTTGCAGATTCTTCTGGCACTGCCTCTGGGCTGAGTCTGTCTCCGGGGGAAGAAGAATTTATATCCTGCCTTTAGGATTTCTGGGTTTGCTGCCTCTTAATTGCCTTCAGCTCAAAATAATTTTTATGTCAAAGAGGCATATTTTGGGGGGACACATCCTGGTTTCCATCACTACTGACTATTGCAAAGAACTTGCATCTTTTACTGAGAAAAAAACTTTTCTCTTCTACCCCATCTGATTAACAATCCTTTGCCTCCTTTTTGGGTCTTGATATTGGACCGTCTCTCATCTCTTCAGGTATGGAATGGGACCCAGTTGTTGTATTGGTTAAAAATAAACTCTTCTGATGCTTCTGATGTACAAACAGGATTGAGAATAAATGTGTCCCAGTCAGTTTCCTATTTTACTTAGTTTCTCTGAGTCTTTATAAGTGTGTTATATGACTCTTCAGGAGGGGTATTTATTCACCATTTCTTAAGTTTATTTCAGCACAGAAACTTTATTTTTTATTGAAGTATAGTTGATTTACAATGTGTTAATTACTGCTGTACAGCAAAGTGATTCATGTATATATGTATACATATATACACACACGTGTGTGTGTATATATATATACATATAT
This sequence comes from Platanista minor, assembly GCA_004363435.1. Classification (NCBI taxonomy): domain Eukaryota; kingdom Metazoa; phylum Chordata; class Mammalia; order Artiodactyla; family Platanistidae; genus Platanista; species Platanista minor. The sequence continues at coordinate 2,643 of RJWK010024833.1, read as the reverse complement.
ATATATATATGTATATATATATATACATTCTCTCTTTTGTTTAAAATATTCTTTTCCATTATGGTTTATCATAGGCTACTGAACACAGTTCTCTACCACAGAAACTTTAGCTCTGGGAGTAGCATTGAAGACTCCCCAGAAGATAGTTTGGCAACCACTGTTTAGCCTGCACTTTCTTGAGGTGATCTTGGCCATCTCAGATTTCAATCTAGCTTGCACCGCCCTAGCCCCCAGAGCTGGTGGGTACGTGCATTGGTGCTATAAGCCACCCACACTGTGTGGCCCTGGATAAGACTCTGCCAAAGTCTTTTCCCCTGGATTGGGACTTCCCTGGTGGTCCAGTGACTAAGACTCTGTGCTCCCAATGCAGGAGGCCTGGGTTTGATGACCCCACATGCTGCAACTGAAACAGGAGGGAAGGGGGCAGGGCACAACCTTTAAAAGAATGACATAGCCTGAGGACATGACATAAACTAATTAGAACCAAATAGGTCCGAGATGGCAGAGGAGTCGACTTCCACTGGACTTTGAGCCTCATGGTAGCACATCAGCATGCTAAATGACATGCCCACAGGTGCCATGACAGTTCCAAGGCTGACCATAAGGAATTGAGTGCAGGCCCAATTTCTGGAAATCCCCACCCCTTACCCAAAATAGCTGGAATGCTCCCCCCACTCATTAGCCTATGAAATTACCCAGCCCTGTAAAAAGTGACAACCCCATACCCTGGTGCCGCTCTTGACTTCTGAGATGGCCCACACTCTGTCTGTGGAGTGTGTTTCTCCCTAAATAAATCCACTTCTTACCTATCACTTTGTCTCTCACTGAATTCTTTCTAGGACAAGACATCAAGAAACTGAGCTTCATTAAGTCTGGAGACCATGTGTGTGATCTCAGTTAAAAGTCTGTGGGTTCAATTCCCAATCTGGGTTTTGGCTGGGTTCGAGTCCTGGCCTGTGGGTTCAAGTCCCAGTCTGACTTACACAGTTCACAACTAAAAGATCCTGCATGCCACAACTAAAGAGCCTGCCTACTGCAATGAAGATCCCACACACGGCAACGAAGATGCCGCGTGCTGCAACTAAGACCAGGGGCAGCCACGTATATAAATAAATAAATAAATGTTTTTTACAAAAAAGTCTTTTCCCCTGGAGACGAGGCTTTTGCTGTGGAAAACACTGGCCACATTTTTCCAGTGATTTCTAGTCCTCCTCCCCCTGCCAGAGCCATGAGGTGATCTTTCTCAACTCTTCATTCAGCTCATACGCAGCTCACCCATACTGCAGCTCCCCAAAGCTGCTTTTAAGCTAGCCCACACTCAACCTCCAGCAATTCGTCAAAACTACCACTTAAGTATTCCTACTAGTTTATGGCTCCAGTGGATTTTACTTCCACTGTTAAGCAGATCTCAGCTTCAACTCTGTGGATTTGTCTGTCTATCCAGATTTTGAGGTGGCCATTTGCTGTGCAACCTCAGTTCTGTGATGGGCCCAAGAAAAGCCAATGATTTTCAGTTTTCTCATCTTTTTCTTGTAAGGATGTGAGTTATGATTTCCAAATCCTTTACATGTTGGAGCTGAAACTGGAAGTATTCTTTTACAGTATTAAAATAGGGTCCTCGTAGAGCTCTGTAATGGTTAATTTTATGTGTCAACTTGACTGGGTTAAGGGATGCCCAGAGAGCTGGTAAAACATCTGTTGGGTGTCTGTGAGGGTGTTTCCAGAAGAAATTAACATTTGAATCCATAGACTGAATGAAGAAGGTTTCTCTCACCATTGTAGGTAGCATCATCCAATCAGTTGAGAGCCTGAATAGAACTAAAAGGCAGAAGGGCAAATTCATTCTCTGAGCTGGGACATCCATCTTCTTTTCTGCCCTTGGACATCAGCGCTCCTGGTTCTTGGACCTTCAGACTTGGACTTCAGCCCCTGGTTCTTGGACCTTCAAATCGGAGGGACTTACACCATCGGCCCTCCGATTCTTGGGCCTTTGGACCTCAGTTGGAACTTACACCATCAGCTCCCCGGGTTCTCAGGCCTTTGGACTTGGACTGAATTAAACCACCAGCTTTCCTGGTTCTTCAGCTCTCAGCAGATTGTGGAACTTCTTGGCTTCCACAATCACGTGAGCCAATGGCCAATGACCTATTCTATTTCTTCTGTTTCACTGAAGAACCATGACTAATATAACCTCATATAGTTGGTTCTTGCTGTTTTTCTTAACAGTTCTTCTTAATCCACTCACCTTTAAAGTTACTGTGTATAGTTGGATTAAAATACACCGTCTTGCTAGCTGTTTTCTATTAGTTTCATTTCCTCTGTTTCTTTTTCCTACCTTCTCTAGTTTTATTATTTAAAAAACAAAATTAATTTTATCTCATATACTTATTATTTGTGCTTCTTTTAAAAACTTGAGTCATTGCCATAGAGTTTACAATGTACATTTTGAAAAATCTGAATCCACCTTCAAATAGTATGCTATTTCATGTGTGGTGAAAGACTTGATAACAGTGCCATCTTGATTCCCAGTCCTTGTTCCATTTTTATCGTATATTTTAGGTATGCAAAAAACACCCAGTATATTGTTACTATCAATGCTTTAAACATTTATTTGCTTGAAACCTCTTCTTCTGGTATGTTGAA
>RJWK010024832.1:0-28105 GCA_004363435.1 Platanista minor | reverse complement strand
AGATTCTTTTTGACCCATCTCCTAGAGAAATGGAAATAAAAACAAAAATAAACAAATGGGACCTAATGAAACTTCAAAGCTTTTGCACAGCAAAGGAAACCATAAACAAGACCAAAAGACAACCCTCAGAATGGGAGAAAATATTTGCAAATGAAGCAACTGACAAAGGATTAATCTCCAGAATTTATAAGCAGCTCATTCAGCTCAATAACAAAAAAACAAACAACCCAATCCAAAAATGGGCAAAAGACCTAAAAAGACATTTCTCCAAAGAAGATATACAGACTGCCAACAAACACATGAAAGAATGCTCAACATCATTAATCATTAGAGAAATGCAAACCAAAACTACAATGAGATATCATCTCATATCGGTCAGAATGGCCATCAACAAAAAATCTAGGAACAATAAATGCTGGAGAGGCTGTGGAGAAAAGGGAACACTCTTGCACTGCTGGTGGGAATGTGAATTGGTACAGCCACTATGGAGAACATATGGAGGTTCCTTAAAAAACTACAAATAGAACTACCATATGACCCAGCAATCCCACTACTGGGCATATACCCTGAGAAAACCATAATTCAAAAAGAGTCATGTACCAAAATGTTCATTGCAGCTCTATTTACAATAGCCAGGAGATGGAAACAACCATCGGATGAATGGATAAAGAAGATGTGGCACATATAAACAATGGAATGTTACTCAGCCATAAAAAGAAACGAAATGGAGTTTTTTGTAGTGAGGTGGATGGACCTAGAGTCTGTCATACAGAGTGAAGTAAGTCAGAAAGAGAAAGACAAATACCGTATGCTAACACATATATATGGAATCTAAGAAAAAAAGAAGTGTCGTGAAGGGCCTGGGGACAGGACAGGAATAAAGACACAGACATACTAAAGAATGGACTTGAGGATATGGGGAGGGGGAAGGGTAAGATGTGATAAAGTGAGAGAGTGGCATGGACATATGTACACTACCAAATGTAAAATAGATAGCTAGTGGGAAGCAGCCGCATAGCACAGGGAGATCAGCTCAGTGCTTTGTGACCACCTGGATGGGTGGGATGGGGAGGGTGGGAGGGAGGGAGACACAAGAGGGAGGAGATATGGGAACATATGTATATGTGTAATTGATTCACTTTGTTATAAAGAAGAAACTAACACCATTGTAAAGCAATTATACTCCAATAAAGATGTTAAAAAAAAATGAGCTAAAGTCTCATATTGTTACATCTACTATCAATCACACTGATGAATATATATGTCTTCTCCCAATAATTCTGTGAGGCAAATGTTAATATATGTTATCCTTAACTTACTCAGTTACTTTTTTATCCTATTGTGCTCTGTTTCTCTTTAAGCTACTTTAACTTCTTTTTGGAACAAGGCAAGATGATGTATTTGTCGCGTTAAGTTAGGTTAAGCAACAAACAATCCCCAGATCTCACTGGCCTCACACAACAGCATGAGTCCACAGTGGCTGGGCTCCATCATATCTTCATTCAGGGACTTTGCTCAGCTGAGGCATCACCATCTACACTGTCAATCACAGCACCAGGGAAAAGGAAGGATGGAACACTGGCACCAGCTCTTCAGTACTTCTGCTGGAAGGGACACAAGTCATCACCTCTCCTCAGTTTTCACTGGCCAGAGCAGGTCATGTGTAGCTGTGTATGAGTGTGTGTGTGATCGTCCTAAATGCATGGAAGTAAAAGGAAATAGATATTGATGAATAGTTTGCCTACCATAGATAGATAGATGGAAATGATAGATGATAACAGGTAATAATTGGTGAAAGAAAGAGAAGAGAAAGACAGAGAGAGAAAGAGAAAGATAGATAGATAGATAGATTGATAAAGTAGATAAAAGAAAAGAAAACCGAGGCTTAGAAATGGTCAATCATTTGCTCACGGTGAAAAAGTTTGTAAATAACCAAGTCAAGATCGGAACCAAAATCTACTTGAGTTTCATACTGGTCTTGGAGACAGAATACCTGGATCTCTGGTGCTGAGCAGAGTCCTTTGGTATAGAGTCAGATGTTGTTTCATATCAGGTCAGGCACTGAATGTGCCTCTCTGGCCGGGCATTAAATGTATCTCTGAAGTTTGCTTTCATGAAGCACAATTTGAGAACCTCTGCACTTTTTTTCAGCAAATTTTACAGACTATCATTATTCAATAACCACCACAAAGGACCTCAGTCAGCTTCACAAACACTACTGTCCCATGGGAACATGGTTTGAGAATCACTATGGTGAAAGTCTCACGCTGGGGTAGTTTCTAACACCAACAAGCAATTCTCTGAATCTCCAGACACCAACTGGGTGTTCAACAATTCAGTCAAATTCTGACACTAACTTCCCAGAGTGCCTCACAGTTTAAGGTCTCCATCCCACAGACTGCCCCCCACTTCAGGTGCCAGTCAAAAGTCCTGGGCCTCCCATACTTCTGACTGACTGGCTACAAATCAGGGGTTCAAGCTTCCATGCCGTGTCAGGTCACACCACCCTCCTAGCACCTTGATGTGTTTACCAACCTGCAAGCTCTCCAGACTCTGTTGTTTAGAGGTTTTTAATGGAGGTTTCATTACACAGGTGTGACTAAGTAAATCACTGACCACTGGTGATTAATTCAATCTCCAGCCCCTCCACCCTCCCCAGAGATTGGGGGTTGTCTTTCTGGCCCCAGCCCCCATCCTGAAGCTACCTAGGGGACCCTAGGCAGAGTCACCTCATCAGCATACAAAAGATACTCTTATCATTTCAGAGATTCCAAAGGTTTAGGAGCTGTATGCCAGGAACCTGGGATAAGACCAAACATTTTTTTATTATATCCCATTCACCATGCTCAGACTAATTTCATTCTAGAATAGTCAAAACTTGCAGCTTTGAATGTGGAGACAATTTGTTACTCTCAAGAAATGGAAACTAGGAGTGGGAGACATCTGAGAGAAACACATGTCCTCAATATTTTAAAAATTGTTGAATTGAATTTATTCTGGATATTACTGAAACTATATTTCAATATCTGGATGATATGATTTTATTAATAGGTGATGTGCGCATGGTTTCTAGAAAATACTTTATTTGTTGAGTTGCAGAGATCTGTGTATATATATGTGTGGAGATATATATATATATATATATATATATATATATATATATATATATAAAATACAAGTCTACAACCCTTCTTCCATAAAGGCCTGAAAACTGGAAGTTTTTCATAACTCACTTGGCAGTGGGCCCTAAATTGAGTTCATTCGGTGACAGTATTTGACCTGAACTGCCATGAGGTTATTTAGAGTCTATATATATAAAGTCTTTGTATAGAGTCTCTTTTCTCACTAGTGTGAATATTCATAGAACTGTCGAAATGTGAATTTTGATCAAATATTAGTTTGATCATGGAAACCTGATCCAGACTGGGGGTGCCACCTCATAGCCAAATATGTACTATGTTACCTTTCTAAAATGAAAACATTTTTAAATTTTGAAATACTTTTGGCCTTACAGATCTGAATCAGAAATTGTAACCTAGATTATCATCTTTCTTGCTGATAAAAATCATCGAGGTATTTTGCCCATTGAACCAGTTTGAGAGCCATACTCTCCCCTGTGTAGGGACGTCTTTTCTTACCTCCCCAGGCTGAGACAAGACACAGTTTTTCTGCCGGCTCTCTGCCACCAGTGAGCCATGTCACTTGTTGCTGCTGTCCTGATCTCGTTTGTTGATCATCCTTTAGGAAAAAAAAAAAGAGGTCATTGCAGTTTGATGTTGCGTTTTTGCAAGCTTTGCCTCATGGTTTCCTCTTTGTTTTGGCTTTTCTTTTCAGAGTCATACTTATTTGTGTCACTCTTCTGTGTTTGTGCATAAAACCTCCCGCTTCTGTACGGGTTCAGTTTGTATCCAAGCTAGTATAGAAATATGGGCCTCTGTAGCTGTTGTCTCCCCATTTCTTGCTCATTAGGATAATTTGTGAGTTATTGCCAGAATTGTGAAAGCAGCCAGGTTAAAAGGGTTCTGAAGTGATTTTTCCTCGGTCCTTCAGATCTCTCTTTAGGGAGATGTGATGTAACATCAAAGGGAAGCTCCACCAGTTTTTGTTCCCACAAAAGGTGGGGTGGGGAGAAGGAAGGACTTAAAACATATTGTATCAAATTTGGGGTCTTAAACCTGCTTGAGAGTGACAGACTCCTTTGAGAAATTGACAAAAGACAAAGACAAATAAGAATAAACTCAAAATTTTGCACAGAATTTCAGGTTCCTCAGACTCCTTCTCTAAGCCCAGATGAAGAACTTCCATCCAAGACCAGTGCTTCCCAAAGGCTAGGGGTCCTGGGAGGTCCCTCAGATCCCTGGGCAGAGAGGTTCAAATTCGACACCACACGTCCCCTTACTCACTTGGAGCCACCATTGAAGAAATCTTTGGAATAAAGGGGAAATGGGTCCCACATGTGTCCTCAATCTTGAGCTACTCAAGAAAAATAATTCTTCCAGGTGGGTCACCTCTTTGATGTGAAATATTTTTTCTGCAGGGGAGTGTCATTATGGAAGAGGGAAATTTTCCTGAAATAAATACCTGTCAGGATTGATCTGGTCCTTGATCCAGACTTCTGAACTCAATCTTCCTGGTCATTTTGTGTCTTTAATTTTTTTCCATGCCAATTACTATTTAAAAATTAAGACTTTTTCTTATTTTACTTTGGAATTTTTTTTCTTTGGCCTCCATAGAGAAAAGCAATGAAGAATATGAGGAAGTGACTCACTTTTCCCCACCCCTTGCCTGAAAGGGATTAAAAATTCCTAGGTTGCCCATAGATATATGTTAATTCAGTTGATTAGCCCAGAAGAGAACCAATAAGGACCCATGAGGATCCAGTATCACAGCAAAGCCTACTTTATTAATCCCAGCTGGTCATCATCTCAAACATAAGCCTACAGCCACAATGTAACTGAGCAGGACCCTATGGGGCCTTCCCAGGGCAGACCCCCTCCCCCATATCCTTTGTTTTAGCTCCTCTCTGAAGGATCTAGATAACAGTATCTGACGCACATTTCCTGAGTTGTTTTACAGATGCCAAATCCACCACCAAATGGAAGAAATTAACTACTCAATGAACATAAGCACATAGACCCCAGACCTACTGGCACCTAAGGACTGATGATGTTAACCCCTTTGACTCCGCCCTGTTACCTCACCATCAACCAATCAGAGAACTATGCATGAGCTGATCACATGTCCACGACGCCCCCTCCCTCAGCTTGCCTTTAAAAATGCCTTACTGAAACCCATCCGGGAGTTTGGGCTTTTTGAGCACTAGCTGCCCTGAACTCCTTGCGTGGCACCATGCAATCAACACTGCATTTTCCTTCACCGCAACCTGTGGTCTGGAGATTGGCTTTACTGTGGCAGGCAAGCGGACCCAAGTTTGGTTTGGTAACAACAGAGGAGAGACAGTATTTGGAGGTCCCACACCTACTAATTCATCTCCATGAGCAGAAAAGCTCATAATGATGGTTCAGTAAAAGCATCTTCGTATCATGAAAGAAAGGCAAGAGTAGAGGTAAGAATCTGATGATCTCTGCCCTGGGAGAGAAATTGAAATCCATCTGATTAGTGACCAGCTGTGGTTATGAAGCTCGTGGCACTTTATGCCTCTAGGCTTTTTAGGGCTTTTTGTGGATGAAATGCCCACCTGGTAAACGCTTACTCATTCTTCCAGACAGACACAGCTCAAAAGGCAATGCAATTTCTCTCTGAAATCTGCTCTGCCCAGGCAGTGGTATACCGTCTGTGTTCCTATAGCTTTTCATCATGCCACTACTAGAGCACTTAAACATGATATTATGTTAATGGCTGTTTGTTTGCATTTCTCTGTCTACCCCTGCTCACTAGACTATGAGGTTCCTAAGATTAGGGGCTGTGTTAAAACAGCCCTGCCTGAAGCCTTTGCATTTTCTTGGGGGAGCTTCATAACTGCAAAGTAACCCAAATGAAGATGTTTCAGACAGAGATCTTAATTAGGAAAACATTAGTTAAGACTTGTAACTGAACTAGGCATATCCTTTGGCATTACTCTAAGACTTCAATCATAGAAACCTCACAGTTCTAGTGAGGAAGAGGAGACACAGTTGTCTAAGTAAATTGTTGTCATTACGCTACTACGATCAAATGTTAGAATAGAGGGATAAGTGGAGGGATGAAGGTTGTTGGAATGTCTTTTTCTAAATGTGTACTTAACTTTCATCTGAAAGTTATGAGGTTTGTTTCCTGGAAGGTACATGTACGTGCACAAGCAAGTGTGTGGATGCCGACGTGGACTTGTCCAAGCTGTGCCCATGGGAGACTGGAGCAGGCCCAGACTAAGGAAGGAGGTCAGGTAGACCTGACCTTCTCAGGCCACACCATGAAAGAAAATGAAACAAGACTTGACACAGCCCAGCAGCACCTGGATAGGGTCTGCTTGGCCCTTCCAAAGGGTTCCTTATGTTAGGAGAGTGTATTCTTGGACTACGAAGATTTTAAAGAACTGGATGCTGTGCTACTCAGGAAAAGTTTTGAAATAGGTCAGGCAATAAAGGATCCTCTGATGGGTCCTTTTTGAGCTAAGGGTAATAAATCAGTTAAGTTATTCGATTCCACAGAAAGAGCCCTAGACCTACAAAACTTGTGATGAGGGTCAGCAGATTACAGGTGTGGGGGGAATTAGTCCATCTAATTATCAGTGGAAGTTTGTGCATCTGTAATTCCTCTTGTAGGAAGTATGAAATATATTAGCAATTAATGTTCCTCAGTAGAAATCTTGAGGGCAAATCATTTCCTTAAATTTCATTTAATTGTCTTTTAGTTATGACTCCTCTTTCATGAATATCACAGAATGGAAATACAAACCCAGAGCTTTGAAATACAAACTTTTCAAAGACAGATGAATTGATCATTTCTTTACTGTAAATAATAGTCTCTAAATTAGTTTACATAGTCACCCTAGAATTGACTAAAAGTGATCTCATTAGTACCAGGTTCAGACTCTCATTCCTGATAACATACAAAGAGGCTTGCTTATTTTTACAGTCAAATAGCTGTTAGAGATAGCTCTAAACTGATCTATACTATAGAAGAAAAAAAGAGTAAACACTAAAATGCCCAGGGTTATCTATTTGCTATAATTATAATCAGGCAAACAATGGCCAGGTCTAGCCTGGGATAGGCAATATGGCCCTGTGGTAAATATTTAAGGTATTTCTGAGTGACTTGGAAACTTGGTCACTCTGGGATTCATAGAAACATGCAGATCCGAGCTAACAAAACCCTAGTGGGGCTCATGCGATACATGTGAAGGGTGCTGTGGGGCTGCAGGGGGAGATCAGAGACTCTTGGGGGAGAAAAGAAGAGCCACAATTTCCGTTCTCTGCTGCGCTGCTAGTTGTTATTTTTAAGCAGAGTCTCTTTGATGTGATACACATTAGCATTTCATGCCCCCTCAAATCAATATTCTTTTTCATGTGGGGGTTTTGAGTCATTTTTGTACTTGCTCTTTTAAAGTTCCATAAACCCCAAAAAATAAGAATTCTGATTGCCTGCTCCTGGGGAGAGCAGACTTTTCTTCACCAGTGATAAAAATACTGTTCATTTCTCCTAAATGCTGCATGGTCCTTAGAATTAGACTGTGTAAACTTCCTTATGCCTTAAAGTTAAGGGTTGTGGCAGTCCATCCCTAATACATGATGATCACAAAATACTTATTTTACCTCGTTGAATAAAATACCTCTTTGAAAGGACTCATATCCTTTTTTAATTCTTTTATGGGTCCTCAATCTTGAGCTACTCAAGAAAAATAATTCTTCCAGGTGGGTCACCTCTTTGATGTGAAATATTTTTTCTGCAGCGGAGTGTCATTATGGAAGAGGGAAATTTCAGGTGTACAGCCCAGTGATTCAGTTATATTCTTTTTCAGACTCTTCTGTTATAGGTTATTACAAGATATTGAATATAGTTCCCTGTGTTATAAGTAGGTCCTTGTTGATCTATTTTATGTATAGTAGTGTGTATCTCTTAATCCCAGATTCAGTTTCTCCCTCTCTCTACGTCTGTGAGTCTACTTATGTTTTCTATAGGTTTATTTGTATCATTTTTTACATTTCACATTTAAGTGATATCATATGACATTTGCCTTTCTCTGTTTGACTTCCTTCACTTAGTATGATAATCTCTAGGTCCATCCTTGTTGCTGCAAATGGCATTATTTCATTCTCTTTTATGGCTGAGTAATATTTCATTATATATATAATATATATTATATGTGTATATATATATTTATATATTTATATATTATATTATATATATAATATATATTATATATATATTATATGTATATATATATATATATTTACAGTCCCACCAACAGTGTAGGAGGGTTCCTATTTCTCCACACCCACTCCAGCATTGATTATTTATAGATTGTTTAATGATGGCCGTTCTGATCAGTGTGAGGTGATACTTCATTTTGGTTTTGATTTACATTTCTCTAATAATTAGCAATATTGAGTATCTTTTCAGGTGCCTGTTGGCCATCTGAGAGTCTTCTTTGGAAAATGCCTATTTAGGTCTTCTGCTCATTTTTTGACTATCATTCTTTGCTATTGAGCTGTATTAGCTGTTTTGTATATTTTGGAAATTAATCCCATGTTGGTGGCATCATTTGCAAATATTTTCTCCCATTCCTTAGGTTGTCTTTTAATTTTGTTTATGGTTTCCTTTGCTACACAAAAGATCTTAAGTGTAATTAGGTCCCATTAGTTTTTTTGAGTTTGTTTCCATTACCCTAGGAGACAGATTCAAAATATATTGCTGTGATTTATGTCAAAGAGTGTTCTGCCTATGTTTTCCTCTAGAAGTTTTATAGTATCTGGTCTTACATTTAGGTCTTTAATCCATTTTGAGTTTAGTTTTGTGTATGGAATTAGACAACATTCTAAATTCATTCTTTTATATGTAGCTATCCAGTTTTCCTAGCACCACTTATTGAAGGGACTGTCTTTTCTCCACTGTATATTCTTGCTTCCTTTGTAATAGATTGATTGACCATAAGTGCAGGGGGTTATTTCTGGGCTTTCTATCCTATTCCATTAATCTATGTGTCTGTTTTTGTGCCAGTACCATATTGTTCTCATGACTGTAGCTTTGTAGTATAGCCTGAAGTCAGAGTGATTCCTCCAACTCTGTTCTGCTTAAGATTGTTTTGGCTATTTGGGGTCTTTTGTGTTCCCATGCAAATTTTAAAATTTTGTTCTAGTTCTGTGAAAAATGCTATTGGTAATTTTCTAGGGATAGCATTGTATCTATGGATTGCCTTGGGTAGTATAGTCATTTTGACAATATTGATTCTTCCAATACAAGAATATGGTATGTCTTTGCATCTGTTTCTGTCATCTTCAATTCCCTTCATCAATGTTTTATAGTTTCAGGAGTAAAGTTTTTTAGCCTCCTTAGGTAGATTTATTCCTAGGTATTTTATTCTTTTTGATGTGATGGTAAATAAGATCGTTTCCTTAATTTCTCTTTCTGATCTTTTCTTGTTAATGTATAGGAATGCAAGAGATTTCTGTGTATTAATTTTGTATCCTGCAACTTTACCAAATTCATTGAGCTCTAGTAGTTTTTTGGTAGTGTCTTTAGGATTTTCTCTGTATAGTATCATGTCATTTGCAAACAGGGAAAGTGTTACTTCTTCTTTCCCAATTTGGTTTCCTTTTATTTCTTGTCAATTTCCATGGCTAGGACTTCCAAAACTATGAATAAAAGTGGTAAGAGTGGACATCCTTGTCTCATTCCTGATCTTAGAGAAAATGCTTTCAGCTTTTCACCATTGAGAATGATGTTAGCTCTGGGTTTGTCATATATGACCTTTTATTATGTAGAGTTAGATTCCCTCTATGCCCGCTTCCCGGAGACTTTTTATTATAAATGGATGCTGAATTTTGTCAAAAGCTTTTTCTGCCTCAATTGACATGATCGTATGGTTCTTATTCTTCAATTTGTTAATGTGGTATATCACACTGATTGATTTGAAGATACTGAAGAATCCTTACATCACTGGGAAAAATCCCAGTTGAGTGTGGTGTATGATCCTTTCACCAAATTGTTGGAGTCGGTTTGCTGGCATTTAGTTGAAGATGTTTGCCTCTATTTTCATTAGTGATATTGGCCTGTAATTCTCTTTTTTTGTGGTATATTTGTTTTCTTTTGATATCAGGGTATTGGTGGCCTCATAGAATGGGAGTGTTCCTTCCTGTGCAAATTTTTGGAGGAGTTCCAAATGGATAGGTGTTAACTTTTCTCTAAATGTTTGATGGAATTTGTCTGTGAAGCCATCTGGTCCTGGACTTTGGTTTGTTGGAAGTTTTTTAATCAGTTTTAATTTCAGTATTTGTGATTGGTCTGTTCATGTTTTCTACTTCTTCCTGGTTCAGTCTTGGAAAGTTGTACCTTTCTAAGAATTTGTCCATTTCTTCTACGTTGTCCATTTTATTGGCATATAGTTGCTTGTAAAAGTCTCTTATGATCCTTTGTATTTCCATGGTGTAAGTTGTAACTTCTCCTTTTTCATTTCTAATTTTATTGATTTGAGCTCTCTCCCGTTTTTTCTTGATGAGTCTGGCTAAAGGTTTATCAACTTTATCTTTTCAAAGAACTAGCTTTTAGTTTCATTGATCTTTGCTATGTCTCTATTTCATTTATTTCTGCTCTGATCTTTATGATTTCTTTCCTTAACTAACTTTGGGTTTTGTTTGTTCTTATTTCTCTAGTTGGTTTAGGTGTAAGGTTAGGTTGTTTATTTGAAATTTTTCTTGTTTCCTGAGGTAAGATTGTACTTCTATAAACTTCCCTCTTAGAACTGCTTTTGCTGCATCCCATAGGTTTTGGTTTGTTGTGTTTTCATTGCCATTTGTCTCTAGGTATTTTGTGATTTCCTCTTTGATTTCTTCAGTGATCCATTGCTTGTTTAGTAAAATATTGTTTAGCCTCCATGAATCTGTGGTTTTTACATTTTTTTTCCTTCTGGTTGATTTCTAATCTCAGTGTTGTTGTCAGAAAAGATAGTTGATATGGTTTCAATTTTCTTACATTTACTGAGGCTTGATTTGTAGCCCAGGTGTGACCTATTCTGGAGAATGTTCCATGTGCAATTGAGAAGAATGCATATTCTGCTGCTTTCAGATGGAATGTTCTATAAATATCAATTAAGCCCATCTGGTCTTATGTGTCATTTAAGGCCTGTGTTTCCTTATTGATTTTTCTGTCTGGATGACCTGTCTATTGATGAAAGTGGGGTGTTAAATCCCCCACTATTATTGTGTTACTATTGATTTTCTCCTTTTATGGCTGTTAGCATTTGCCTTATGTTGAAGTGCTCCTATGTTGGGTGCATATATATTTACATTTGTTATATCTTCTTCTTGGATTGATCCCTTAATCATTATTCTTTTTCTCTTGTAACAGTCTTTATTTAAAAAATATATATATTGTTTACTTTGTGAGTAAACATATGAGTATTGTTACTCCAGCTTTCTTTTGATTTCCATTTGCATGGAACACATTTTTTCCATCCCCTTACTTTCAGTCCATATGTGTCCCTAAGATCTGAAGTGGGTCTCTTGTAGACAGTAAATATATGGGTCTTGTTTTTGTATCCATTCAGCCATTCTGTGTCTTTTGGTGGGAGCACTTAATCCATTTACATTTAAGGTAATTATCGATATGTATATTCTTATTGCCATTTTGTTAATTGTTTTGGATGTGTTTTGTAGGTCTTTTCTCTTCCTTTCCTCTCTTGATTTGATGACTATCTCTAGTGTTGTGTTTGGATGGGTTTTTCTTTTTTGTGTGTGTATCTATTGTAGATTTTTGGTTTGCAGTTCCTATGAAGTTTTGATATAGCAGTCTGTATAGATACAAGATAGCTTTAAGTTGCTTATCTCTTAATTTCAAATGTATTTCCAATATCCTGCATTTGTACTCTTCTCATGATTGCTCGTTTGGATATCATATCTGTGTGCGGATGATTTCGTACCTTTACTTTGTTTGCCTTTACTGGTGAGCTTTTTCATTTGTAATTTTCTTGTTTCTAGTTGTAGCCCTTTCTTCTCCTCCTAGAGAAGTTCCTTTAGCGTTTGTTGTAAAGCTGGTTTGGTGGTGCTGAATTCTCTTAGCTTTTGCTTTTCTGTAAAGCTTTTGATTTCTCCGTCAAATCTGAATGAGAGCCTTGCTGGGTAGAGTATTCTTGGTTTTAGGTTTTTCCCTTTCATCACTTTAAATATCTAGTGCCACTCCCTTCTGGCCTGCAGGGTTTCTGCTGAAAATTCAGCTGATAACCTTATGGGGATTCCCTTGTAATTTATTGCTTTTCCCTTGTTGCTCTCAATATTTTTTGTCTTTAATTTTTGTCAGTTTGATTAATATGTGTCTTGACGTGTTCCTCCTTGGGTTTATTCTGCATGGGACTCTCTCTCCTTCCTAGACTCAAGTGTTTCCTTCCTTTCTCATTGTTAGGTAAGTTTCTGGTTATAATCTCTTCAAATATTCTCGGGCCCTTTCTCTCTCTCTCTTCCTTCTGCGACCCCTATAACGTGAATGTTGGTGTGTTTAATGTTGGCCCAGTGGTCTCTAAGACTGTCCTTATTTCTTTTCATTCTATTTTCTTTCTTCTGTTCTGCAGCGGTGGTTTCCACCACTATGTTTTTCAGCTCACTTATTCCTTCTTCTGCCTCATTTATTCTGGTATTGCTTCCTTCCAGTGTGTTTTTCATTTCAATTATTGTATTATTCATCTCTGTTTGTTTATTCTTTAAACCTTCTACATCTTTGTTCTACATTTCTTGTATCTTCTCAGTTTGTGCCTCCATTCTTTTTCTGAGATATTGGATCATCTTTACTATCATTACTCTGAATTCTTTTTCAGGTAGATTGCCTATCTCCACTTCACTTAGTTGTTCTTCTGGGGTTTTATCTTGTTTCTTTGTCTGGAACATATTTCTCTGCCATCTCACTTTGTCTAATTTTCTGTGTTTGTGGTCTCCTTTCTGCAGGCTGCAGGATTGTATTTCCTCTTGCTTCTGGTATCTGTCCCCTGGTGGGTAAGGTTGGTCCAGAGGCTTGTGCAGGCTCCCTGGTGGGAAGGACTGGTGCCTGCCCACTGGTGGGTGGTGCTGGGTTTTGTCCCTCTGGTGGGCAGGGCCATGTCAAGGGGTGTATTTAGAGGTGGCTGTGAGCTCAGTACAACTTTAGGTGCCTGTCAGCAGATGGTTGGGGCTGTGTTCCCCCCTGCTGTTTGGCCTGTAGTCATCCCAGCACTTGAGCCTGCAGGCTGTTGGGTGGGGTCAGGTCTCGGTGCCCAAATGGAGACCTCCAGGAAATCTCATGCCGATTAATATTCCTTGGGACTCCCGCCACCACTGTCCTTGCCCTCAGTGAGCCACAGCTGACCCACGCCTCACCAGGAGACCCTCCAAGACCCACAGGTAGGTCTAGCCCAAGCTCCTATGGAGTCACTGCTTTGTGCTGGGTCCCAGTGCACGTAAAGTCTGTGTGCACCCTCCAAAAGTGGAACCTCCATTTCCCCCAGTCCTGTGGAGCTCCGGCACTCAAGCCCCACTGGCCTTCAAAGCCAAATGCTCTGGGGGCTCCTCCTAGTGTGGCCAGACCCTCAGGCTGGGGAGTCTGACATGGGGCTCAGAACTCACTCCTGTGGGAGAACCTCTGCAATATAATTATTTTCCAGTTTGTGGGTTGCCCAGCTGGCGGGTATGGAATCTGTCTTATATCGTGAAAGTGCCCCTCCTACGGTCTTGTTGTGGCTTCTTCTTTGTCTTTGGATGTGAAGTGTCTTTTTTGGTGGGTTCCAGTCTTTTTTGTCAATGGTTATTAAGTTGTTAGTTGTGATTTTGGTGTTTTAGTGAGAGGAGGTGAGTTCACATCCTTCTACCCCTGCCATCTTGTCTGGAATCAAGGGGCTGCTTTTAGTTTGGATGATTGTTGCCTCTTTCCACAGTGTGTGCTGGCTCTTATCCTCTTGATATGACGTGTGCAGGCACGGTGGCCAGTGCACACTCCTGGTATGGCGGGGGCATTGATCGGCACCCGCTCCCAGGTCTCCCAGTGGCAGCAGTGGCCCATGCAGTCCCAGGACAGTAGGGGCAGCAGATGGCACCTGCTCTTGTGTCTCTTAGTGGCAGCAACAACCCACCTACTTGCAGGACAGTAGGAACAGCAATTGGTGCCTGCTCATGGCCTGTGCCTGCTCCCCATATGGTGGGGGCAGCAATTGGCGCCCACCAGCGGGTCTCACAGAGGTGGTGGCGGGCTGTGCAACTCCCCCCCTGAGGACAGCAAGTGGCACCTGCTTGCAGGTCCCCTAGCTGTGACAGTGTCCCATGTCTGTCTCTGGAGCCCAAGGTGGTGGCAGCAGCTTGCACCTGCCCCCAGAACTCATGTAAGTGGTGTCTTGTTGCCTGAGAGCCCACAGGTAGGAAAAGAAGGTCCTATGGCGGTCCTGCCCGTCTTCTCAGGTGCCCCCCAACAGTGCTGTTTTGCCTCTCTGGCAGGCCCAGGCCTCTTCTGAGTGCACACTCAGTTGTCCCTCTCCAACCTTTTCAGGCTGTCTCCATGCAGCTAACCCTGGTCCTGTCCCTGGGTCTGACATCTGAAGCTTGAGCTTTAGCACCCAGCCCCGCCCACACCAGCAGACAAGCGTCCCAGGCTGGGGAGCACAGGGCAGAGGTACTGACCATCTGTGCAGGTCCTTCCACAAACTGGTTGCTGCACTCTCCTCCAAGGCTCTAATGCTCCCCCTCGAGGCATCCAGGCTGATCTCCCCACCATTGAGGGGATTTCCCATGGTGGGGGAACCTTTCCTCCTTCACATCTCCCTCCCTGGGGTGCAGGTCCTGTCCCAATTCCTTCTTTTTTTTTTTCTTTTTCTTTTTTCTTTTGTCCTACCCGGTTACACGGAGGTTTTCTTGCCCTTTTGGAAGTCTGAGGTCTTCTGCCAGCATTCAGTAGATGTTCTGTGTGAATCGTTCCACTTGTAGATGTGTTTTTGCTGTATCTGTGGGAGGAGGTAAGCTCCACATCCTACTGCCCCACCATCTTGATTCCTCTTCCATTGCTGTTGACTTTTAAGGGTGTTGAGTTGAAATGGTAAAAGGGAAGTCCATCTTTCAGCCATTCTTGGAAGTCAAGGACAAAGATAGGAAGCATTGCCTTTGTCCTAATGAAGAATAAGGTTCATTTGAAAATATTTTGAGCGTCATTTTTTTCCCTCCCCTATAGGAAAGAGAACTTTCTTTTGAGTGAAAGAAAAGTGATTTGGGAGTGGGACAAGAAAGACCAGGGTGTAAAGGGAGCTTAAGAAAGCCATCATGGTTTTATTGTTTCAGGGCATGTCTCATGACTGTTGCATGGTTTTGTTTTTAAGGAAGTCTGCTTGGTTTTGTGGTTAGGCAAACCTGCTCTCGAGTGATCATTAACTTACAGGGGTCTCCCATACTTTTTTCTTTACTTATGTTCCCTTAGTGGGATGATCTATTTAATCACCTACTTTGTCCCTTTACTCTGTTCTTATCAGTATGACCAATGGACTGTAGGATTCTGTGAAATCGAAGAATTGTTAGAGTTAGGGTGTGAGGGGGCATGAGTTAGAAAAATAGGAGGTGGTGGTCAGAGTTGGGTGCTTGAAATTGGTATTAAGGATTATGGATATTGACAGTGACAAACACTAGGATTTAATCATGGGAGTAAGTGGCTGATACAGGCTGGAGAACAAGATATTAGGGGAAAGAAGGCAAAGAAGTGAGAAACTAGAAAAAATAATGTAGCTGTTGAAATCAAGGATTATGACAGAAGCAGTATTAGAATGACAGTGACCCCATGAATGAAGATGAGAGAGGGTGAGAGAAAACAGGGGTTCACTTGCAACAAGGAGAAAGAGTAGATGCTACAGTTTGTCAATATAAGATACAAAGTGAGGCGTTTTAGGCATGGAAGATTAGGGAGACCATCTGTTCTACCTCTAGGTCAAGTGGTATGAGGCAGTCAGGAAGAAAAAAAGGGACCTCCTGGAAAGGATTCAAGGAAAGTAGTTTCAACTAGAATAAGGAGGTGAAGAGAAGGTTGAAAGAAGTTAAAGATTTAGGGAATTTTACTGATGACTGATTTTTGAGTTCCAGAGGGCACAGGGGAAGTGTTTTTAGGTGTTGGTGAAGGAATATGGGTCCAGAAAGAAGGATGTGAAGAGCCATATGGGGTTTCTTGTGGTGATAAAATTAATAGGAATCAAAGGCATATGAAATTTGCCTCAATGGTTTTGAGGCATAAAATTGTGGCAAGGCCTTATAACAAGGGGTAGCAAGGTCCTTCCAGGGGCCCTGCAGAGCTCTGGAGTGACTTACTGATGCCTGCGATGGAAGCACTGAGGGTGGAATCTTACTCAGAGCACATCCGGCTCAAAGCTCCCTGTTGACCCTGCTAATGGATGGTGGTTGTAAACTGAGGCTGGAGATGACAGTCTTACACCTGTTGGTTGATGCTCAGAGACAAAGGGATGAGATCTCACTCTAAGCATCAAAACATTAATAGCTAACATTGTGTGTACTACATGCTAGGCACATGATAGTTTTACATGTATAAGCATGACTCATCTTCAGAACAATTATCTGAAATAGGTGCTGTTACACATATTTACAGGTGAGAAATCTGCTTGATGAGATTATGACTGATTGTGATTTTGTCTAATGCCAAACTCAAGAGATAGAGAAGAAATATGAAACTAGGCAGTCTGATTTAAACACCTGCTCTTAAGTGGGATAGTACACCACCTACATGGGGAACTATTTTAAACCATTCTGGGTGTAAAACTTGGTTTTTATCCCTTATAAACTTAAAAATCAAATGCTTCTGTTTGCTCAAAAAGACTTATTTTACAAGTTTTATAACAGAAGGTATTTGTTTGGGTTTTCAATATCTGATTTGTCAAAAAAATAGAATGCAAAGTTGGTAGTCTAGGGTGTTATGACCTTACAAATCCAAGTGATGAACTGTTGTAAACAAATATTCTAAAGATTAATTTTGAAAGTAATAGACTTGGTGGAGTATAGTGCAGTGGAGTATAATACATGTTCCAATAGGATTTTTTTTTTTAATGTCTTAATGTCATATAAATGAATACTTGTGGGTTGGGATAAAATTTATAGTGACAGTGTTGATACATCACTAGAAAAGCTCTTAATAGCCACTTTGGTAGCCCAGACACTAAAACTGGAATGATTCAGAGAAAAGAAGTATGGCCCTTGCACAAGGAAGACATGCAAAGTCATAAAGCAATCTGTACATTTTAAAAGAAACTAGACAATGAAACCAAATGAAACTTGACTGGCCCTTGAAAAAGAAAGAAGGAAAGGAAAAGGAAGGAAAGAGTATGCATGTGGGCCTGTGGAGAAATCCGATCATGGAGTGTGTATTAGATATTAGGGAATTACTGACTCTCAGGTGTGATACTAGTATTATGGTCATGTAGGCGAATGTTCTTATTCTTAGAAAACACATGTGTAAGTATTTAGGGGTTAAGGGCATGATATCTTTTAACTTTCAAATGGCTCACCCAAAAAATGTGTTTAATACATGTGTATGTATGTATGTTATGTATAAAAAGAAAACTACAAATGCTAATTGTTGAACCTGGGTAACGGTGCATGGGAATTCACCTTTTCTATGGATTTGAAATTTCTCAAGTTAAAAAGTTGGGGAAAAGCATGAGGTTTTTAAGTAACTTTGTTCTATGAAATAGAGTTAAAACATATTTCTAAATAGACATGTTGCTTATTATACTGTGATCTTAAATTTGTTCAACCAGGTTAACAAATATAAAAGTTTATATCTACTTCACATTCATGCTGACAAGTTTATATATTCACACTGGGGACACATAAAAAACTGGCAAATCAGTAAGTGGCAAAGTAAGCACAGTAACTGGAGATACAGAGTTGAAAACTGTTGCTGCTGGGGAGCAAGAAACCCTTGATGGGGGAAAGGCTGGGGTGTGGGGGACGTGTAGTGGCAGAGAATAGAGAACAGCTGTCTTTCTGTGCAAACCTTAAACAATTATAAAACAATTTCATTCCTCAAATTATATAACTCTATTTTTAAAAATCCAGTTAAAAGAACTGCTTTACTTTGTGTTCTTGCTCTTACAGATCCCTTCGTTTCTTCTTATTTCTTACTGTTTTAATGCTTTACTTAATATTAGAAGAAATAAAGTAAAGTTGACTACCAAGGAACATTGAAAGCCTATTACTTTATATACACACACACACACACACACACACACACATAGCTTTGCTTCTCACCAGGCACAAATCTATTATTGGCAAGAATTTTCATTTTTTTCCCCTCATGTAAGTATAATCTCAGAGAGGAAAAATAAACCCCAAATTGTAAAATGTTATGCTATGTTTATATATGGAAAAAATTAACAATTAGTAGTCTTAAAGATGGCACCTAATAAGAGAAAAGCACATAAACGTAGTCTACTAAATATTCAAAACTCTCATTTCAGTGTTTGAAATGGTAAGATTCTGACTGTATAGGGAACAAAATGTTTCTGTCAAAGTTCAATCAGTTTGTAGTTGGCTGAAATGTGATCAATTATTTAACAGGATGCTGCTGTATTTAACTTTAAAAGTGGCAAAAGCAAATCTGTTCAGAGTAACAAGTTTGTAAAAGTTCTCCTTCAAAGAACAGAAGAGCCAGTAATTAATAAAGTGTTCAGATTTATTTGGAAATTCACAGTTTCTAATGGCACTACAGCTCCGTAGTTACATATTGAAAGTCTTCTTTCCACAACCCTGGATGCTGCACACAGATGGTGTAACGTCCTGCTCTACCTCTGCCCTCATCTGGACCTCTTTTCAATGGGTTTCTATACAATCAGGCCCTCTTGCTCTGAATGGCTAATTGTACAGATTGGAAAAAATTTTAAATCATCTAAAACATACTGTTAACCTAAAGCAGCAACTTAAACAAAAGAGGCTTTAAATAAGTCACATTACAACCAATACCCCCAGAAAGGTATTAGACAAGTTTAAAAACAGTTATTACTAAAAGTGCTCAATAACGTAAATCTTACAACACAAAACGGTCAATTCTCTCCCTTTCAAAAAGAAACTTTCCACTTTCACTCATTACTGTACATACACATACTTAGAAATCATTTGATTCAAATACAGTCACTGCCAATTATTTTTAAAGAAAAAAGACGAAGACAAACACATTGACATCACACATGTATATCTCTGCACATTTGTAGCCAATACAAAGCAAACATCAAGGAATAATAATCCCTTTAGACTTGACCAATTAGACAAGGCTTGACAAACTCACTAGCTGGTTCTGTGCATACATACATACATAGGCAGTAATTATGAGACCTGGACTCATTTGACAAACCTTTGAATTTTCCGTTTGTAAGAGAAAACAGTGATCTGAAAGTTGGGAGGATTAGTGCTTACTGTGAATGTTTAAAATGTAATGTAGCTAAAGAAAACCCTTAAAAGTGGCTAAATGTGTTTAAAAGGTGAGTTTATAAAACAATTATTTGCAAGAAAAGATCCTGTCGGTTTTTTTCTTCCCCTTCTCATTGAATTAGTAACCAAAGAAAACTAGTGTGAATAAGTTAAATGAAAATAACATCAAAAGCATCACCACTTACCTAAAAGAACAGATGTAAAAATTTCATCAAGTGTGTTTCAAGTGAGTTTGCTAAACAGAGGTCTAGTTGGCCAAGTCGTTAGGATCTTTACACTGTTTTTACTGATCTTTACTGAACTCCAGGCACAGATCACATTAAAGCCTTGTAGTGTTTGCAGCTTCAAAAAACTAACAAAGTTATAAAAGAAATCAAATGACAGGAAAAGTTCTCCCTCCTCTTCCAGTGGCATTATAAATAGACAAAAGGCACATAAATATGGGAAGGTGCAAGAAATAGGAACAAAGCTAAAGGAAGAGGTTTAGGCTTTCATTCCTATCCCACCCAAGGAACTGGGCTTCCGAATTACTTTTGTCCCAGTAATTAATCTGTGAAAAAAATCTTTATAAAATGTCTACCATTGTCCTTGTTGGAAGTGATCAGCCTTGTAAAACTGCAGCTCATTAACCAAGATTGACACAATCCCACCTACTTTTTAAAAAGGCAGGAATCATAATTTCTGAATACTTTTCCCAGTAATATTTTCTCCCTCCCCCAAACCCTTCAAACACCACAGACTGTTCTTCAAAGAACAATAACAAAAGTCTCCAGGATGAAAAGTTCGATTAATTTTAAATATGTCCCGAGACTGCTGTAACACCAAGTGTTCCCACGGTGATCTCTTTGTTTCCTTTGATTATGTCATGCAGGCTTGGCAATGATCCTGACTTAGTCTGTATGAGAGTTTTTATCAATTTTCCTTGGTCTTGGACTTTAGACCGCCTTCGTTTCAAAGCCCTCTTCTCAGTTTTTGTCTTTTGGGACTGTCCATTGCACAGACTTGTGCAAGCTGAAATGCCACAAAAATAAGACTCTTCTGACTGTGATGAAGTTTCTGAGCTTCCTTCAGATGGAGGACCCTTATAAGAAGAGTGATAAACTTCTCCCATATTAGAAAAATCTCTCTGGTTCGTAAAAGGCTTTCTTCCTTTTATGTCGCCATTGGCTATAGGGTGCAATGGATGTGCTGGCTTTATGGTCTCAATTTTTTCAGTTTTGTACTTGCAGCGTTTCTTCTATAACACAAGGAAAAGAAAGGGTAGGAATTAGACCTCCAACAGTTACCTAACCAAATTCAGAGAGCTGAGCTACTGGAGTAAAGTGCCATCTCCTGGTGGAAAGTAAAAGAGTATTATAAATAGCAAAACATACTGTTATGTTCTGTACAGATACCATAATTACCCTTTCATTTTGTAAATACTACTCAGTCAAACTCCTTACTTATCTGCCACCTCTGAATATAGATTAGGGGGCGATAACTAAAATCTGAATGTCTATTATGTGCCAGACATAATCCTAGTTGCTTTCATGTGTATCTTACTTGCTAACCCTGAAAGGTGAGTATCAATATTTTGTCCCTGGTTACCAAATAAGAAAACCAAGGTTCACAGATTTGATTCCCTCCCCAAGTTACAAGGTAGTAAGTTCTAATGGCCAAGTTCTTTCACCTAGAGACAATTACCTCTAATCAAAATGAGTACAACTTACTTTAAGAGGCAAAATGGAAAAAGCACACACTTTGTAACCAAAAAAGCCTAAGTACAGTCTGATTTTTGCCACTTATTTAATGAGCTATTTAAAGAAGATACAAACTCTTGAGTTTCAGTGTTCTCACTTAAAAAATGGGGAGGGTATTGTCTTCAGGTTGATGTGAGGATTACAGGAATAGAACACACACTGAGTCATTCTTTATTATCAGTGCATGTCAGACAATCAGCCAGGCGTCAGCAAATTTTTTCTGTGAAAGCCAGATAGTAAATATTTTAGGCTTTTCAGGTCACATACTCTCTCTCTTGCATATTCTTTTTTATTTTACAACCCTTTAAAAATGGCTTCAGGCCCGTATAAAACAGGCCACAGGCCATATATAGCCTATGGGTCATAGTTTGCTGACCCCTATAAACATTTACATCATTATCATGATTGAAAATAAACAGTAAGTTTAAGGACCACTTAAAGGTTATATTAAAACTTTCAACCTATTTCTTCATCTACACCCACATAACACACCAATATACTTAAAAGGAAACAAAACATTACCTTTTTTTCTGGAGAGAACTTGAGGGGTTCTACAATGTACAGATCATTTGGGTCTACTATAAGTAAGAAAAAAAGCAGATGTAAAATGTAGATTATACTATGATTAAATACTATAATATTATATTATCCCGTGCAACAAGCAGTTGTGACTGTAGGAAAGCCAGTTAAAGGAACATACAAAAAGAGGTCTAAGAAGTTTTTTCTAATTGTTTATTACTATGATTTACTGCGATCAAAACTATGATTTATTGTGATCAAAACTATGAACTCCAAAATCTTAAAATAGCTTGAATATGCAGTATCAGCGATCAAGCAATAATGAATGAACACTCTGGCATGGTGAGTAAATTAGAAATACTGGCCTTAGGTTGCTGAAATTTCATTACTTTAAGCACATTCAAGACAGCTCTGTGTCACCCCCACCCTGACAAGATAAACACGCATATAAAAGAGGCGCTCTGAGACTTCAGTCCTATTCAACCCACTAAAAGTAAATGATTTATAGTCTGATGCAGGGAGTTTATAAGTAGCAAACTCACTATAAAAGTTCATGTACCAGAAATTTACTAATAACATGATTCAATGAATTATAATTTTTTACATTGTCTTAGAAATTTGTTGAGAAAGTCATCAAATATATAAAAATATCCAAAGAGTCCTTTAAATAGTCATTTCTATCAGATTACTAATCTCATTCAAATTGCTTTTTTAAAAAACATGACGTCTACTTCTAGGAATGGTTGTTAATGGTTTTCAGATCAACCTCAAGCAATTAAATATGAACTTAAAAAAAAAAAAAAATCACTAACAGCACTGAAGGGCTGTCAAGACTAAGTAAGTAATCCCAGGCCACAATTGAAGGAAAAGTAGGAACCCAGACAGTCAAGTGGAACACAAAAGTCATTTCTGTCCTAAGAGCTTGCTGCTACTGCCCAGCATCATGAGAGAGAATCATACTACATATTACTAGCCTGGGAAAGGTCAAAATTCAAAGCACAATTTTAACTGAATGCATATTGCTTTCACACGTCATAAAGTTGAAAAATTAAGTCTGTCGTGAAGTTGAAAAATTAAGTCAAACCATCATAAGTTGGGGACCACCTGTACATTATACTCCCCTTTCAACAAAAAATTACAAGGCATTTAAAACAGGGCAAACACAGTTTGAAAAGACTAAACATGCATTTTAGAACCAGAGTAAGATATGGAAGGAATGCTGAAATTATTAGACCAGGAATTTTTAAAAACCATGATTAATATACTAAGGACTTAAGTGGAAAAAAGGAGACAACATCCAAGAACAGACAGATAATGTAAGCAGAAAAATTCTAAAAAGGAATTAAAAAGAAATGCTAGAGATCAAACACAGTAACAGAAATGAAGAATGCCTCTGATGGGTTCATTAGTAGACTGAACACAGCTGAGCAAAGAATAACTGAGGCTGAGGATATGACAACAGAAATTTCCAAAGCTAAAAAGTAAAGAGAAAAACAAATTTAAGAAAAATGAACAGAATACCCAAAAACCGTGGGACAACTACAAAAGGTGTAACGTACGAGTAATGAGAAAACAGAAAGACAAGAGTAGGAGAATGGAACAGAAGGAATATTGTAAGTAATAATGACAGAATTTCCCCAAATTAATGTCTGACAGCAACCACAGATCCAGGAAACTCAGAATACCAAGAAGGACAAATGCCAAAATTACTACACCCAGGCATTTCATATACAAACTTCAAAAAATCAAAGATGCAAGCTAAAATTGACGAATTGTTGCCAATAAACCTGCTTTTGCAAGAAATGTTAAAAGTAGTTCTTCAGAAAGGAAAATAATACAGGTCAGAAACTCTGATCTGCATAAAAAAAGGAAGAGTATCAGAGAACGAGTAAGTGAAGGTAAGATAAAAACTTTTCTTGTTCTTAATCCATAACATAACAACTTGTTCAAAACAATAATAGCAACAATGTATTTGGGTATGCTTATGTAACTATACATGCTTATATAGAAGTAAAAAGAATGACAGAAATGATATAAGGGATTGAAGGGAGGAATTATAAATAATTTGTTATTATAAAATATTCATACTACCTGGAAAGTAGTACAGTGTGATTTGAAAGGGGACTTGTGGGACTTCCCTGGTGGCACAGTGGTTAAGAATCCACCTGCCAATGCAGGGGACGTGGGTTCGAGCCCTGGTCCAGGAAGATCCCACCTGCCGTGGAGCAACTGAGCCCATGTGCCACAACTACTGAGCCCGCGTACTGCAACTCCTGAAGCACGCGTGCCTAGAGCCCGTGCTCTACAACAAGAGAAGCCACCGCAATGAGAAGCCCCCGCTTGCTTCAACTAGACAAAGCCTGTGCGCAGCCACAAAAGATCCCACATGCCACAACTAAGACCCAATGCAGCCATAAATAAATAAATATTAAGAAAAAAAGACTCCATGTAAAATAGGTTGTCTCAAGAGTGAAATAGATATCTACATGAAATAAGATATCTGCAACATTTAACCAACTAACAATTAGAATCCAAATCTTAAAAATAACTATAAACCAGTATGAAAGATAGAAACAACCCAGTAAAAGAACAGGCAAGAACCTTTAATGCCCAGGAAAGTCAAATGAATAAACGGCGTAAGTAAACATGCTCAGCCCCACTAGTAATCAGGTAATGCAAATTACAATTGCAATGAGGTTAAACACTTTAAAATTTGACAATTCTAAGTGCGTGCTGGTAAAAACACAGAATAATGGGAATTCTCATGGTACTGGTGGAAGGATAAACTGATATGACCACTTTGGAAAAGTTTGCCATTATCTTACAACTTGTAGATAAGCATACCCTACAACCCAGCAATTTTACATCTAGGTAATATTCCTAGAGAAACTCATGCAACTATGTGCCGGTATACAAACAAAGGGAATGTTTTATCTGTAATAGCCCCAAACTGTAAACAACACAGTAAAATGGATAACTAAATTGTGATTTAGTCAGTTACTGAAATACTACACAATATTGAAAATGAAGTATAATCATGTATATGAACCTTACAAATAGAATGCTGAAAGAAAGAAGACAAAAAAAGAGTATGTATCGTATGATTCCATTTATCAAAAGCTCAAAACCAGGCAAAAATCAAATTATATTGTTGAGGAATCCAAACACTGATGGTAAAGCTATTAAGAAAATAAAGAATATGACTATTTCAAAAGTCAAGATAGCTATCTCTACAGGAGCAATACCAAAAGTGCTGGCCTTGTTCTATTTCTTGATCTGGGTTAGTTACACATGTGTTCACTTTATAATTACTTTGCATGTTGTACATTTCAGTTTTGTGCACTTTTTTGTATTTCACTTATTTTATAATAAAAATGTCTTACAAAAATCAAAACAATTTTGGTCCACCTGGCTGGTCAACAAAAGTGAGAGACGTAAATCAAAGTGTAAACTACAAAACACTGATGGAAGAAATGAAAGAAGGTACAAAAAAATGGAAAGACATCTCACGTTCATGACTGGAAGGACTTCATACTGTCAAGATGTCCATACTACCAAAACGCTCTATAGATTAAGCATAATCCCTATCAAAATCCTAATAGCATTCTTTTTCTGAAATGCATCCTAAAATTCATATCAAATCCCAAGTGATCTTAAATAGGCAAAACAATTTTTGAAAAGTAAAAAGAGGACTCACACTGCCTGACTTCAAAACACATCACAAAGTTACAGTAATCAAAACAGTGTGGTACTGGTATAAAGAGACATACAGACAAATGGAATAAAAAAAAAAGAGCACAGAAATAAATCCTCTCGCAAATGGTCAAATAATCTTCAACAAGGGTGGCAAGACCACTCAATGGGGAATGAACGGTCTCTTCAACAAATAGTGCTGGGAAAACTAGATATCCACATGCAAAAGAATGAAGTTGAACCCTTATCTTACATCAT
Organism: Platanista minor; assembly: GCA_004363435.1. NCBI lineage: Eukaryota > Metazoa > Chordata > Mammalia > Artiodactyla > Platanistidae > Platanista > Platanista minor. The sequence goes on along the minus strand of RJWK010024832.1, from coordinate 2,319 downwards.
ATACAAAAATTAACTGAAAATGGATTAAGAACCTAAACATAAAACCTAAAACTGTAAAATTCCTAGAAGAAAACACAGAAGGAAAACTTCATGACATTGGCCTTGGTAATGATTTCTTGGATGTGACATTTAAAGTACAAGCAACAAAAGCAAAAAGAGACAAATGGGACTACATCAAACTTAAAAAATTTTTGTCCATCAAAGGACATAATCAACAGAGTGAAAACGCCACCTACAAAATGGGAGAATATAGCTGCAAATCATATATCTGATAAGGGACTGATATCCAGAATATAGAGAACTCTTACAATTAAACAATAAAAAATAACCTGATTTAAAAATGAGCAAAGGACTTGAATAGACATTTCTTCAAAGATGATTTATAAATGGCCAACAAGCACATGAAAAGATGCTCAACATCACTAATCATGAGAGAAACACAAAAGCAAAATGAGATATCACCTCACATCCATTAGGATGGCTACTATCAAAATAGAAAACAAGTACTGGTGAGGATGTGGAGAAATCTGGAACCATTGTGCACTGTTGGTGGAACCGTAAAATGGTGCAACCACTATGACAAACACTGTAAAGTTTCTTCAAAAAATAGAACTACCATATGATCCAGCAATCCCATTTGAGTACACAGTTGAGCCTTGAACAACATGGATTTGAACTGCATGAGTCAACTTAAATGTGGATTTTTTTCAATAGTAAATACTACAGTACTAAACGATATGTGGTTGGCTGAATCTGTGGATCCAGAACCTCAGATACGGAGGAACCACAGATACGGAGGGTCAACTACAAATTATACATGGATTTTCAACTGCACAGAGACTCAGTGCCCCTAACTCCACCACTGTTCAAGGGTCAACTGTATATCCAGAAGAACTGAAAGCAAGGTCTTAAAGATTTATTTGCACACTCATGTTCACAGCAGCATTATTTCACAATAGCCAAGAGGTAGAAGCAACCCAAATGCCCATCAACAGATGAATAAACAAAACATGATTATATCTGTACAACAGAATATTATTCAGTCTTAAAAAAGAAGAAAATCCTGTCACATGCTACAACATGGATGAAACTTGAGGACACTATGCTAAATGAAATAAGCCAGTCAGAGAAAGACAACTCATATAAGAGGAATCATATTATTTATCAAAATATTCAAATTCACAGAAACAGAAAAAACAATGAAGGTTACCAGGGACTGGGAGGAGAGGAAAAAAGGGATTGGTTTAATGGATATAGTTTCAGATTTACAAAATGGAAAAGTTCTGGAGATCTGTTTCACATCATTGTGAATATACTTAACATTACTGAACTATACACTTAAAAAGTAAATTTTTAAGAGCAAATTAAATTTCAAGATGGTAAATTTTACATGTCTTTTATTACAGTAAGAAAACAAAATAAGACATGGACCCTTCTCGCTGAGCTTAGAATTTAAAATAAGGCAAGTACAGGATGGCTAAAATCAAAGTAGACTATAATAAATGCCTTAAGAAGAGATTTAATTCAAGCAGGAGAAGAAATAAATGAATTAACAAACAGAGGAATCAGAATTAAAGCCAGCTTCCTGCCTACTGTACTCAACTTTTTTAACTGTAAAGATGAACCAAGATGACACAGTTGTTTAAAACAAGTAATTCTATTATCAGGTACAAAAGGCTATTCTATCTGGCTTTGAAGACTGACATAGAGAAAAGAAATAGTAAAATAGGATTTCAACTAATTTAAAATGAGACTAGAAATGCTAAGAAGGAAAAACATCTCAACATATTTCCTAATCAATCACACGAACACAGCTCAAATAAGTAATGCACATACACTCACCACAACGGCTAAAAGACCAACAATACTAAATGTTAATAGGGATATGGAACAAATGGAACTTTCAAAAAGAGCTGATGGGAGGGCAAATTCATAAAACGCTCTGCAAAACTGTGTGGCAGTATTTCCTAAGGTGGAATATACACAATCTTATGATCCAGCAATCCCATTTCTAGGTATATACCCAACAGATGTGTGTTCATGTGTTTGCCAAAAGATATGTAATAGCCTCAAACTGAAATAATCCAATGTAAATGAATAATGTATTATATGTTTGTATAATGGAATACTATACAGGAATAAGAGTAAACAAACTACAACTATACTCAATGACGTGGTGAATCTCACAATATCAAAATATGTAGTGGCCATACTGAGAGGGGATGGGCAGTGTAGAGCACAAGGAAGTTTCTGGGGTGCTGGATAATGTTCTGCTTCTTAATCTGGGTGTTGGTCACACAGCTATGTTCCGTCTGTGAA